>JARYHS010008074.1:259389122-259600841 GCA_031002005.1 Vandiemenella viatica
CACTTCAACAACGATAATTAGAATTCAACTTACTTATGGAATGATATTCCAAGTTCTTTCCTGTCTGGCCTATTTGTGCAACCGTACGCAACACATGATGGCATTATAAAACACTTATACACATTACAAAATGAAATAATCACTGCATCTAACACAATGTGAACATCGCATTTGTTTGGAAGCGCAATATCGCCACTGCCGCCACTGCGCATGCGCGAGAGTTTAGAGCCTGCTTCACCGATTTAACGTCACTTCTCCTCCATATTTTCTTCCTCCATGGGATAGCAAAAGTTTTCGGGATTCCTAATTTGTTTTTGATTTTATTGGTTCTATACTCCCGTGGTCATTAATTCAATGAAGTTACTACTGTATTGCTACGTGATGAGCAAATCAAATATGTAGAACATTACCAAATCAAGGCCACTAGTATTATATAATAACAATTCCGTATAATTAACGAACTGCAAAAAAAAAAATTGAACTGCCAGAATATGGCGTTCAAACCGTCATTTTTGACGGGCTCGAAGCTAGTCAGCATTAATTGCGTGTATAAAAGAGGCTGCTGGGTAGTTTTCGGTCGGTCGGAAGGCGCACAGAAGCGGTCCGCCCCAAGCCTGAACCCAAGATCTCGTCACATCATTCAACCTCTGCTCTGCTCTAATACTGTAAACACCTGTATCTATTGGGCCATAGGATTGTTCTGTTGTATGTATCCGAGACACTATGTTTCTTTATTACTTTCTGTGGAAAGGTTGTAAATATACGTCTGTATCTTTAACTACTGTTTCATTCGTAGCACTAATAGAAGCACGCATTCCTGCGCTATAGACCATAACAGTTATTAGCTCTCTCCGAGTAACATTCGGGAGGACGCCGGTTCGAATCCCCGTCCGGGCATCCAGATTTGGGTTTTCCATGGTTTCTCCAAATCACACAAGGCGAATGCCGGGATGCTTCCTTCAAAAGACCTTGGCCGAATTCCTTCCCATCCCTCCTCTAATGACACCGAGGTCGCCGTCGCGAGGCGTTAAGCCACAAAAAAAAAAAAAAAAAAAAAAACGAGTAAACAAGCTACTCTACTAAACGCTCCCATAAGTACTCTTTGACCCAACAGCTCGCGGATTAGTAGGTACCCCTTAATGCCACTGGAACATAACTAAGCGCTTCTGATATAGTCTGTGCACACACATCCTCGAATTCTAAGGTAACAAGAATGCGACAAAGCATATAAAAGGCTCCAGAACTCTACTAAAAATAGATCTTAGTTGGTGGTGCCTAGTATGTCATCGATTTCATTTCTTGAAAATCGAGTTACTTCCGCGATTTTCCAGTCGGAAGGTACTTTTTTTCCCCTATGGATTTACAGTATATAACAAATCTGAGGACATTTCGAGAGTGACTTCAGATGCTGCCTAAACCCTGCCACCAGTAACATGAATCTAATTACTCCGTTAATATAAGGCTTCTTGAAATCGCCTAATTATGCTGTATTATAGCATGATCCTGAAAATGACGACTGATATTATTAAGAGTATTTTTTTATGTGTGGGTGACGGTTACGTCGGCATCAGGGTGACGGTAGAACGGCCTATGACAAATTTTGCTCTGGCTATGATGAGTTTAATCCGCATAATATCGCAAACGGAATCGATGTCCATTTCCTTACATGGAAGATGTTTACTGACAGCTATAAATATACTACCTCCATGAGAATGTATTCTATGCTTACGAAAAACTTTTATACTATTCTTAAAAATTACTGCGGAACGTACATCCGTTTTTAACTAACTTTTACACCGATTAAGATATCCGCGTCTGTGCTATTAATAACGCTCTCAAGCTCAGGCTGTTTCTTCCAAACGCTACTACAACTAACTAGGAGATTTTTGAACTTCTAGATTCTCTTAAGCTCCTCCTACCATCCGGTGTCGCAATTTTTCATGTTGTTCTTAATTGTACTGTATTTCGTGCTACGCGTCTACCTCCGTTAGCCTAAAAAAAACTTCCAATGCACTCCACATGGCCCCTGTTACCCGTGTAGACGAATTACGTGTGTAGTACACACCTGATCTATTCAAGGGAACCCTGCACGACTTGAGCCTACGACAAAAATCGAGAAATCTACAACCAAAATAACCATTTAAGCCATCAATACGATTTTGAACGAAAAGACCACAATCAATTCTGGTCTGCGATGCTGCAGATGGTTAGCTCTGACGTCTTAACTGACCTGATCTGAAAAGCAGTCAAACATTTCAGCCGATCCCTCCCACAGACCGTAATCCCCATCACACCTCCCACTCCAATGCCCATTTCGCCCTACCATGCTTGCGCTGCGCTGAGGAGGGAGATTGCACCACCGAGCGTGGTGGGTGAACGGTTAACGTTCTGGCCTCGCATTCGGGAGGACGCGGGTTCGAATCCCCGTCCGGGCATCCAGATTTGGGTTTTCCATGGTTTCCACAAATCACTCCAGGCGAATGCCGGGATGCTTCCTTCAAAAGAAAGCATTAACGTGCGCGAGCAATGATTGGTTAAAATAATCCTTGCTGTGGTTCGTCACCAGCAGCCAGCACTTATTGCACCACCATGGGAGTGTAGAAATTCTGTACCTGAATGTCAAATTAGGAAGCATTCGAGTTTGTCTTATCTCGAGTGGCTCAGAAGATATCCCGGACCCAGCTAACATTTACCTAGATGATATCTACATTGTTGAAGCAACAAGCCAGGCTGCACGGGACCTTTCTGTTTGTCAAGATGCACGAAGAAGAAGATCGTGGAAGGCTACAGTAACCATAAGTATGATGATTCTCGTCTATATGTCGCACTTGCTAGATTGAAGTATGCTTGGCTTCTTCCCCTCCTAGACTTCTCGTGGAAGCTTTCTCTGTCTTGTTTGAGATGATGTTAAAAAAAAAGGCCAGTATGCTCTACATACTTACTGATGACTTCTGCAATAAGAACGGCGGCCGCCCCAACTGTCCACACGAGGCGACTTTTCGAGCGGCGCTCGCCGCCTCGACCGCCGCGCAGCCGCCTCCTCGACTAGGGTTGCCAACATTTTTTCGACTGATTATAGTACTTTTTAGAATAAGCTGAAAAAATATAGTACACTTCGAAAAACATAGTATTTTATGGAAAGAGTAAGAAAATGACAAATTATGTTTTTTATTTTTATAAAAACTCTATTTTTTCATTTCTTGCACCTTTTAACAATTTTTTGTCTACAGTAAAAGAGTAATATTCTTTATTACATTCATTAATGTAGATTGTTTTATTAATGAGATACTCGCTCTGCTTCTCTCTTCTCGCCATTTCAAATTCATAATTGAAAATATCTTTGCTGTGAATGGCGAAGTTGTGGGAATAGAGGGCAGGACTGAAATAATTTTAAAAATATGCTGCAATTTTTTGCCTGTAGTTCTGTCGGTAAACTCACTACTTTTACCTAGATTTCCTTCAATATTGTCATTTAGTATCTTCGCGACCTGTAACTTTTTTTTCCAACAGTATATAGCATGCTGGCCCAAGATACAGTACAATATTGTATGTTATAGTACGGTTGGCAACTCTAGCCTCGACTGACACGGTGACTGTCGATTTGGCGCGTATAACTCAATTCTTTGTAAAACAATTGATATTGAAGATGAGAGGGAAATGCTAATGTGGTTACTATTATTATTATTAATTTAACTGCGATGGAGCTAACGCACCGTTGGCAATTCCCCTAGTCATCTAATTACCCTAGTCATCTAATTACCCTAGGCATCTAATTACCCCAGTTTATATTATTTTTTAAATTTAATTTTATTCTGTGTTAAATTCCTCCCCCATTTACTTTTTCCGATTTACAAATTTTAATTTTAAATTCCTTAAGCGTTTTTGGTAAATTATTCATGACTTCCCTTGGTCATTTGTTCCAATCTCTGACACCCTTACCAACAAAAGAAATCTTTCCCACTCCCTTATGCATGAAATCGAGCGCCAGCTGTACCGAAGGTGGTATATCAGTGCTTCTGAATTCATTTTTCCCCAGTATAATGGAAAAATATGAAAATGCTAGTCATAAAAAATCGGACCCTCAAACTGTATCTTACGGTTCAAAAGTACAGATTAAGTTAAAGTTTCAGTGCTTGATCGATATAAAAATATTAAATTTGAAATTTTAAATAGTTTATTATTAAAAGGATATGAAATCAGGAAATAATTACAAGAAAAGTAAAATTAAATTAGAATTTTAATTGTGTGTTTAATGTAATTGCATATTAAGTGCTTTACATTTTAACACTAAAGTGTAATGATATAGAAAGGGAAAAAAAAAATTCCTTTCTGATTTATTTTCTTCAGTTGGCTGTTTCGCCGCGCAGCCTTCACGCCGCTAGTTCAAAACAGACGAAGCGCGCGGCGCCACGCGTAAGTCACGGGGAAACCATGCGCCACGCGGCATCGTCTGTTTTGCCCTATTTTCAGGGCCGGCCTTAACCATCTAGGCACCCCGGGCGAGTCATGCGTCTGGCGCCCTTTTATTTTTGATTATATTTTTTTTTTAATATTTTGAATTTTGTACCATATTTTTTACTTAAATAATATAATACTACAAACATCTATTTATTATTATTAATAATAACATTTTATGGATTTATTCTCTAAGCATTTAGTCATGAAACATTAAATGAAAAACGAAAATTAAAACAATAAAACTAAAATCTTACTTTTCTAGCTTTTTTGTCAGCAAACTCTCTTATAAGACTGGCAAAATCTACGTTTTCTGCAACTTAATTTTCAATGGACAGCGGGGCTAAACTAGTTAATCTTGTTTGACACATTGTAGACAGCAAGTACGTTTTTATCAGTTTCGTTTAGAAAAACTGCGATCGCCACTTGCAACAGTCACTGGTATTGTTAACAGAATACGCAGCGAAATCCAGGTGTTGGGGTATAACTCTTGAAGATTGTACTTTTTGATAAAGTTTAATGTTTCAATAGATGTTGCCTGATGGTCTTCGAGATAGTGCTGGAGACCTAAAATTTCATCGCTCTATAAATCTCCATCAATGTCAGATTTAAAGTTGATCGTTAACTTTTCTTGCAGTACAGGACAATGCCGCATTAGTTTTTCTTTGTTTTGATTTATATATATATATATATATTATGTTAAACAAGAAATTCCACGTTGCAGAGAAATCTTGCATCTGTTGAAATCTTTCCTTCATAGATATATGCACGGTGTCCAAAAGAGCATTAAAAAACTCTGCTTCAAACCTTTTTTTTGGATCAGTTATTGGTTCATCAATAGCCTCTTCACGCGGTCTACGTTTAATACGTCTTAGCCGAGTTCGTGGTTTGAAAACTGGTTGCGTGTCAAGCTCGGATGCTAATTCAGTTGCTGTTACAATAGCCTGTTCGAGACCTGTTCGTCTATATGTTTTCAAATAAGAGCAACATTTATCGAGCATTTCAGTAAAGTTGATTTTAGATGACTGACTGGCTCTGCTCACAACATTAATTTGAAAAAGAACATCATACCATATTATGTGAAACAATAAAGCTGAAATCTTTTATTCGTCCTGCCAGTGTGGTCACTTCGGATGACGTCGAGGCATCGCTTTGTTTGGTAACATCAGCCAAGGAAACCAAAGCATCATGCATATCACATAATTGATAGAGAACCGCTTTGACCTTTTCAATTCCAGCTTCCCAGCGCGTGTCACTTTCCATCTATTTACATTTTTTGTAAAATTCCGAACAGGGTAACGGATTTTACCGATGATTTTGCCGCATCGCATAAAACTAAATTGTAACTATGGCATCCACATGGTACAAAAAAAGCTAGCGGATTTATGTCCATAATTCTTTACGTACGCCTTTATTTTTTCCCTTCATGTTTGCGTCATTATCATATCCATTATTATCTGCATCAATCTTTGAAGCACATTGTTCCATCGTATTATTTCTTTAGAAATTACCCGCTGTTCTCCCTTGTCAATAGTTGAACCAGCTTTGAACCTGATTTCAGCTTCAGTCCATTGAATAAATACTTTTTTATGTGAAGGACTATTTTCATGCACTTTCAAAGTTTCACTTAATTCCATTTTTTGAAACCTTCAGTAGTGGTCAAATTTGCAGTTGACTTTAAATCAAACAGTCGACAACAAAAACAAAAGACACTATCGTTTGATATTGAATAAACTAACCACCGACGTCTGATAGTTTCTTCGTTTGGAAGCTTTCTTGAGTAATAAGTTGAAGAGAAATGACGCCCATTTTGATTTTTCGGTAAATTATTTAAATGTACTTGCGAGGGCCCAAAAAAATAATGTGATATATATTGCTCGCATTAAGTACTTTTGGCCACGTTGCTACAAACAGTGAGATTACAGGAATCAGGCAAAAGAAAGTATTTATCATACCTTATTACTTTCGTAGATTATAAAGTGTGCCTACGCAAAATAAAATACACTACTCTATAATAAAGTACGGGAGGTAACCCTAGCTGCGATTCCCATATCATTCTTAAGGTAATTTTTCTTTACATTAATACTGTGAAACAACATAATTTAAAAGTTAAAGCAGACTGAAGAACGCGTAGGAACCCGTCCGTCACACGGACGAGCTACGGACAAGTGTGGACGCGCGGGGGCGAGCCGTCATGGAAAATACCTACACCCACGAGATAAGTCAATGAACGTTAATACGCTGCATTTCGTTTTTCTTTAGATCGACACAAGTATGTAATTAAATTAAATGGTTAAGTTAAGCTGGCACGTGCGGCGCCCTCCAGACCCCGGCGCCCCGGGCGGTCGCCCCGGTCGCCCCCCCCCCCCCCCTAAAGCCGGCGCTGCCTATTTTATTACATTGGACCATGCGTCGACTCGACCGTCGAGCGGCGCTAAACGCCTCGTCTGTTTTAGACCTTACTGGTGGATTTTCTTCAAGCAGCATGTGAAAAAATATTGGCAATGTGAAGTTATACACTTCATAACAAATGACCTAATGCTAGAAATGTCGGGCTCCTTCATTAGAAATCACGCCCCCCCCCCCTTTTCCTCCATACGAATGCTTCTGTTCCTGCATAAATCAAGAAGTATTGGTGGTAGGTAGATCTGGCACCATCACTCAGCTGGTTGGTCCAATGAAGCAATTCTTGGCGGGCCATAAATTCACTTCTGATGTCGAAGTCAAGTTAGTTGTGTGAAGATACACACTGAAGATATGCTTCTAGACAAAGAGTATATGCAAACTTGTGCTAGAATGGGAGATATGTGTTAAGAGACTTGCCGACTTTGTCCAAAAATGGCATAACAATGTGCCTTTACTGTGTACATAGTCTTGTTATGTTACCTATTAAAATTTTGTTTCATAAAAGTTTGTTCATTACTTATTGATTTATCCTCGTAAATCCTTAGTTCTCTGGTAGCCAGGTTATTTTGCTGTGTTGAGGCCTCAATTCCTTAATTATAATTATTTGTGAGAGCGATCTGGGTATCCTCCATAACTTCATGCTGTGAAGCTTGTGACCACTTGTGGGCATATTCAGTTTTTGGTGACACTGTTGTCAGTATGTGAGCAATGTATAAGCTGAAAAACAAGTCTTTTTGAACAACAGTCTTTTTGGAGCAGTCATTGAGTTTTATTTGCCAGCTTTTTTGGGGTTGATGATTGTGCTGGGCAGAGAAAGTTGCAGATATATGCAAAACTTGGGTCCAGAGGGATTATGTGTTGTTTAGGAAACAAGTATGTGTGGAGATGGTGTAGAATACTTTTCTTAAAGAATGAAAAGTTTGCACAACAGTTGATATATATCTGCACTACGTAAAGATCAACTGCATGAAATGGATTTAATTAGGGAATAATTGAAGGAGTATTTTATGTATGGAGATCAGATAGTAGGAGTGTTGGTTCACTTTACTGTTTTGCAAAATGACTGTTGAGTGGGAATTGGAAATAGAAGACATGTAGCGAGATTTAGAGCTGGGTGTGGCGTTTATCCGATGGTTTTATTCTGAAGCAGTTTACTAAGATCTTCAGTGAAAAGCAAGATGGAGAAACCGGAGGCAGGGTAATTTTTGAGCAATAAACAAACAGGTATGTTTTAAAACGGCACATGATCAAGAGAGAGAGAAAAAAAAGAAATTGTTATATGGAAAATATTATCTAAATATAATAAAGAAGTTATCATTGACATGATAGTGGCAAAAAATTCAGATTTGGGAATGTAAATAATAGGATGAATGAAAATGATGCATGTGCAAAAGAACAGAAAATGAAAAGTAGAAAGAAATAGGAGATAGTGACAAGTAAGACCACTGTGGAAGGAAAGATGGGAGTATCCGTTGAATACAGCAGTCCATTTCTTTTAGGGGGCATCCATAAATTACGTAAGGTGAAATAGGGGGGGGGAGGGGTCCAGCGAAATCTCACCAAGGGGGAGGGGGGGGGTCTACGGAAATCTCACGTGAGATTTTGCGAAAAATTTGGGGACAATAGAGCAAAAAAAAAGGTCTACAATTTGCGGCAAAGTCGATTTTAGGAGGGTATTTCGTAAAAAAGTTAGGGTTTGACCTAAAAAAAAAGGTCTCCAAAAGTTTGCAGAGCGATTTCTAGGGGGGGTTCTCACGGACCAGATCTCACCAGAGGGGGGGGGGGGGTCCGGCCAGATCTCACGAAATCTCACCAGGGGGGAGGGGGGGTCCAGAAATCTGGAAAAATACCTCACGTAATTTGTGGATGCCCCCTTATGGGAAAAGGTTACTAAAGAATCCAAAAGTATGTATTACAAACATAAAAACTCATGACTCTGAAAATAAAATTAAGACAATAGATGGGTCACTATTATACGCAATGGAAAGGAGAATGAATGAATGAATGAACGAAACGAACTTGTTTTTTTATGCAGAAAAAGATATGAGCACGGATTATGAAATACTAAAATACTCGGGTGCCCACGGAATTAATTGAAACCCATCCAACATAGTTTTCAAACTTATTTGCTTTATGAAATATGAAAATATAATTTGTCAACATATTCATTAATCGGGAACTGTCCGTCTTACCATAAGAATGTAGGTGTATTAAGATGATTCGATTGAATTTGTCGACGGATTGATTTAGAACATCGACATTAGCAGGATAGACATCACATTCCAATCAACTATGATAGACTGCATGAAAGAGGCATCATATTGTAATTTGGGTTAAGTTGAAGGAGAATTCGACAAACCGAAGAAAAGGAATTTTACGGAAAGTAACAAAAGTACTTGATGATCTGTGGAACGCTGGTATCGTGGAAATAATACAATATCTCGCAAAATTGATGGTTACAAATTCATTCTGTTAGTCGTTGATACATATCCAATGTTTGGGTGAAGAACAAGACAAGGCATTGTTGACGTTGTACCAAGACATGCAATGGTAACGCTAAGATTATTGCATCCTCTCCAAGGTCTCGCCGATGATTTAAAAGGAACCAAAATCCTTCCTGTGATTCCTCACCACAAGCGAGCCTCTGCTTGTACAACTCCGATGTCAGCTTATAGTCTCAACTAAGCTTGTTACTTCTTGCATCCACCAGTTCAGGTTCAAGGCAGTGAAATGACCACGGAGTAATGACGGTTAACATTATTTTATTTCAGTAATAAGAGCACAACTGAATACACCTCTACACTAGGTCAAAGCCTGCAGACATCTCCCCTCGTGTCCAGCGCCTCTCACCCTCTCCTCCATCCCTGTCATTCCAACCCACAGCTTACTTAACGGTACCGCCCCTTCAAGGTCAGGCATTGTGTGCACACCTGTAGACCAGCCGGGAGGCCATATGGTCGCTCACAGACATACTAGGCCATTGTCTTGTCTAAAAATTTAGAAACTGAAAACAAGAAGAAATTTTATTATTCAAAGTTTAAGACGTTCATGACCAGCAATGGTATTAATCATTATTCGTCATATACTAATCTTATGTCGTAGACAGCTGAACGATTAAACATTGCACGTGGACTGAATGAGATATTTTTTCGGTCAATCCTTTATGGCTGAAGATGGGGAGGACTTGGTTGACCTGATGAAAAACTTGAAAATGTATGCCGAAAGTTTTCAAAACTTTCACGGAATGGCACAATTATATTTCTTTTACATTTTGAGGAAAGTAAAGGACGATATATTGAAAACAAATACCAATTATAAATCGAAATTTTGTCCAGAAAAAGGTATGCTCATTATGTAACATAATTACTCAAAGGACACGTAGATACTTATAAAGTTTTTATTTACTAAACTAGCAAAGTCGTTAAATGTGTATCTAGTTGTTCTTGTATCAGTGTGTCTCTGCGGTTTTGAAGAGTTGATGATAAACAGCCATAGCTGGAAAATGACTTTTTGTTGTATTATTCTAGCTATTAACGTTACCCTGCCCTCAAAACTTTAAAATTTCTGTTCTGAATTTAAGTTCTTGTTGTGTGGTCATAGCTTTCATATCTGGCAAAAAGCCAAAGTATTTTGACTCATTTCTTTTAACAATTTCTGTTTGTCTTGAAAATATTTACGACCAGTTTTATCCGTTTCTTTTTTTTAAATTTATTTTTTATTTTTATAGATCTGCCTTTCTCTTCGTAGTAGTATGCCAAGAGCTTAAATTTATCTCATCTAGCAAAATTTCCTGGAGATACAAAGAACAGACCTTTCTAATTAGAAGCAGATGAGGCAGTCCCAATTAAAAATAAGCTTGATGAAACCTTTATATTGCCTCTAGTTATCGAACGATCGGTCAGTATTCAACACGAGGTTGAGCAGAGGAATGAAATCTGTAGGATGTGGTTTCGCTATAGTGAATTTATAATTTCGGGACTTTAATATACTTAGCTCTTCTAAAATTGATGAAATAATTTTAGCAATGTGCATGCTATGCAATACAACATAGGAAATATTCAACACCACCAAATGAGAATAATACACCGTAACCAATCAGCGGCTTTACGCATTTTCTCATTTAAGATCACCAGTCCATCAGTGAAGTAAGCTTGTTTATATCATTTAAGTTTAGGTTCTACATAAACTCATGATTTTAATACGCCACATCATAGTATTGACTGATATAAGTACAAAAATATGTAGTGGATTCGGCACTGTATGTTGCTGTCCATATTATTGTGGTCTAAAAAATTCTGCCTGTTGTGAGAATTCAGTAACCAGTACATAATCTTACAGTAA
The DNA here is from genome assembly GCA_031002005.1 of Vandiemenella viatica. Classification (NCBI taxonomy): domain Eukaryota; kingdom Metazoa; phylum Arthropoda; class Insecta; order Orthoptera; family Morabidae; genus Vandiemenella; species Vandiemenella viatica. The sequence continues at coordinate 259,400,325 of JARYHS010008074.1, forward strand.
GTTGTGAGCTGATAACAAAAAGTTCAGAATGTGAAGTTGTGAGGCTCATATCAGCTGGAGATAACGTGTCGCATTATCTGTTGGACCTTATACGCCCTACTGCTTTGGTCTCAACAGCGTTGCCGTAAACAAAGTAGCATTGTGTTTGATTTCAAAATCTGTTACATACATTTTAATTGCCTCTAACACTGAGGAAGATAACATGTGGTTGAGTGCATAGGAGATAATTCTTGCTGAAGTTATAGTTAAGAAGCAGTGTAAAAAAGGTACAGTTTTTAGTGTTATGTTCGAATTAGAAAGCGTATCAAACAGTGTTAAGTGATTTGGCTTTCTTTCCTCCATAGCTCGCTAAATTTAGGATTGTTATATTGGTTATTTTGACTTTCTCTGCTAACATTTCTACATTACCTCGCTGTCAACACTTCGCATAATTAAGGTAAGAAGCCTCTACGTGGTCAAATTCACAAATTGCGAAGTTAGGCTAGTTTACACGCAACGAGTTTTGGTCGTACGATAAAAAGTCGAGCGGAAATTAGTCGTAGCTACAATGAGCTGCTTTCGCATGCAACGATTTTTACTCGTTGCGTGTGTCGTTTGTGTACAGGTTTTTACCCATTGCATGCATCATTAACAGCGTAATGGAAAAATTAATACGCTGCACCGCCGTAGGAAAATAAAGAAAAGCAATCGACATCTTTGGGTGGATCTGATCAACCAGAGGAGAGAGAAAATTGGCATCTTTTACACTCTTTCTGAAGAGTTCAGGGATGATGGAAATAATTTTTTAATTATTTTTGAGTTGCACTTGTTTCCTTCGATAATTTATGTGAGGCTCAATGCCACTCTACAACGACAAAATACACATTTAGGAATTGCATCCAATCTATTGAAATATTCGCTGTGACGTTAGTAAAATTAATGTTATAAACTTCTATGTGGACATCTGTTTAATTCACATAATTTATATCAATGAACTTTGTGTATGTAAATTTACAAAGTTGTTTCATTTTTAAATTGAATAAGAAAAAAAAAAGCCGAATGATCGTGAAAAGTTATTACAAAGGAGTCCGCAGTGCTGTCAGTATCTTAACATAAAATATTTTGAGTCATTTTTTTTTAAAAATCCTTTCAGCCATCGAAGGAAGCTAAGGTGAGACTAAAAGTCGTTTGGAGTGAAAGCATGCATTTGTTCACGTAGGCCACAGACTACCTGAAACTACACGCCGTCGTCCCATTCGGTGGCAAAGGACGACTCCTGAAAGACACGATCACGATGTTGTGTCGTAGTCTTTCCGTGTGAATAGCCCCATTCACCTCTTCACTTCTCTAATGAAATGTGGTCGTACGATTTTTTATCGTACGATCAAAATCGATACGTGTGAAAGGGCCTTACTACATTCCATAGTTCAAAGGATATTTTATTAGCTTAGGCTGAAGGTACTTGGTGTTATGTGACTATTTGTACTGTACATGTAAAATTGTTTATAGGAGAATATGCACATAAAACAAAAGGAAAGTACTGTGTTCTAACACACTTAACTTGCTAACATCGTATCAGTAAACCACACAATGTAGTACAAAACGTCATACATAAGCTTCCGTTGTTTTCAGGTTAAACTGTAATAGGCCTAATAGTGGAGTGTTTTCAATCAAGACATAATAAAATAAATGTTTGTAATTTGTCAATGTTGTCAGCGCCTGCTTAAATTAAATCCATAAATATCAAATGTAGTTTTTCTCTGGCTTTCAGAATACTGTTGATTGATAGCAACGTGTCGATGAGGTTGTTCAGAATAATCGAAATGCTTTTTGTTGGTGTGGACGAAACGCCTTGATCAGAAAGAGCATTAAGGAGCCCAACTTGCCATAAGTGCACTTATTTCACATCGACAACTGATGCAAGTTACGTCAGAAGTAACATCTATAGTAATACAGTATTATAAATGCGAAAGTAACTCTGTCTGTTTGTTACGTTTCTTGGGCTAAACGGCTACTCCAATCGTGATGAAATTTGACAATGAGATGCTGTTTGACATTAGATGGACATGGGATACCATATTCTGTATAGATAAGAACATATTGTCATAAAATTATGAAAACTGTCTGAACTGTGAAAGACAAACCCATAAAATCTATATGTATTTGCAATGCGTAACGTCAGAGAGTAGAGGCAGCGTAGCGCAAGTGGTAACGTGCTTGCTTCTTTAGAAAACACCCTTCTGGCTTTGGCTTCAAACCCCACTGGAAGCAAATAATTTTATAAATTGTTTTTCATAGTTTGAGCCAAGCCTAGGATTTTGTAGTAAGGATACCATGATCTGGCAAATCTTTGGTGATAGAATAGTGCCCTAAGCGTTTACTTTATTCAGGATATACTGGTTCTACAGGCAGTTTATGTGTGATCTAAACTAATAAAAGTCTCCGTCTTTTATTTTTTTTTTAACGACTATGTGTGTATACCGATATAACGAAATACTTTGTATCATTAGGAACGAAATAGAATACTTTTTTCCCATATGAATAAAAGAGACAGGTTCGACGGTAGAATGGTATATCGATAGCGTTCCCGTCATGTTATGCCGACATATCTTAGGTAACTTTCAGCTTTGTGTATCCAGTTCTAGCAATCAAATTCTAAATCCACGCGTACGAAGTCGCGGGTAACAACTAGTCGTTAATAATTCTGTGTCGAGAAAAAGCAGGATGTTCTAAGCTTCCTGTGGTCACCGGAAACCGTACCATCAGCTACAGGTACTATAAAATAAAAAATAAAAAACGCGATAGCCTATTTCTCGCATCATTACTAACAGTCGAAGACTTACATTGTTGGTCCATGGATACTGGAACATAGGGCTACTTTCCAAATATACCGGCCGCCTTCATTCATCAGCCGACATGATCGTCGATCGTCCAGCTGCGATGAACATTACGAAATGCGTGGCACTTTCTGTGATGGTATGTTGGTATGGGTAACTTCAATAGCAAATCGGCTGGTAAAGTTTGCCCACGAATGATTTTAAAGATTTATTATGAAAAATACAGTTAGAGAAACTGTCAGACATGCAACAGTGAATTTTGAGCTTACTAGAACAATTCTTTTGGTATTATCAGATCCCTCTGATCGATCATCATTTTACTTCCAGAGAATAACTAGCTGCTACAACTTATTAACTGATCCACTCAGGGAGTACACGTGATACTCCTCTCCGTTGATTCCTGTCATTATCGTGGTTATACAGGGTGTTACAAAAAGGTACGGCCAAACTTTCAGTAAACATTCCTCACACACAAACAAAGAAAATATGTTAGGTGGACATGTGTCCGGAAACGCTTACTTTCCATGTTAGAGCTCATTTTATTACTTCTCTTCAAATCACATTAAACATAGAATGGAAACACACAGCAACAGAACGTACCAGCGTGACTTCAAACACTTTGTTACAGGAAATGTTCAAAATGTCCTCCGTTAGCGAGGATACATGCATCCACCCTCCGTCGCATGGAATCCCTGATGCGCTGATGCAGCCCTGGAAAATGGCGTATTGTATCACAACCGTCCACAATACGAGCACGAAGAGTCTCTACATTTGGTACCGGGGTTGCGTAGACAAGAGCTTTCAAATGCCCCCATAAATGGAAGTCAAGAGGGTTGAGGTCAGGAGAGCGTGGGGGCCATGGGAACGAAACTAAAATGAGCTTTAACATGGAAAGTAAGCGTTTCCGGACACATGTCCACATAACATATTTTCTTTGTTTGTGTGTGAGGAATGTTTCCTGAAAGTTTGGCCGTACCTTTTTGTAACACCCTGTGTATACGTATGTCACTTGTTAAGTCCTAAACCAGTAAGAACTGTAATGATCCGCTTAATTAATCCTGAAAAGTAGTAGGCCAGATTCGTTGCTCCTGTCACTTCAGTTTGATAAAGGAATTCAAAGAATTGCACCCTATTAAGAGGCGTGGTCCAACACTTTATTAGTTTTCGAAAAATCCCGGGTCAAAGATTAAGGAGCTTGACTGCTTACGCACCAGTGTTGACAGACTACTTATAAAATATCAAGTTAATCTATGCATTTCAATACTCAAACCAGTGAGATAGGTATAAATTATTTTACATAAAATGCTACATAAACATCGTCAGAATTATTATTTTTATGTACCTCTCCTTTGCCTTCACCTGCTTACTGATCACTGGGCAAAAGAAATAGATTCCTAGGAAAGTGTAATAAACAAATATGCACTGCTGAAGGAATGTCATTTTTTTTGTAATACTGAAAAATAAAGTCTTAGATCAAGTGAGAGATTTCGTTGTCACGCATGGTTCCAGGTCAGTTGGCACTTCTTATTTCTTTTTTTTAATATTATAGTAAGCCAGATAATAATTTACACAATTCCTTTTAAACTATTTATTTTCTCATCCTTATCTTAAATAAAGTTTCGTCAGTTAACAGATACAGACTGGTACGAAAACGACGCGACACTATAGCAATTGCTTCGATTCCCCTCTCCCCTCCCCCCCCCCGAAAATTAGGAAGTGATAATCTAAATCTCTGCAAGGGGAACAGATTATAGCTGGACTCGACCGGAATGCTGTATTTGATAGAAATAGTTGTGGAACCGAAAGTCGTGGGCTCTACTTCTAAATAACTTGTAGTTGAGTTTGCGTCAAATTGGAATATCATCTGCCTGCTGCTGCTAAGTATAAATAGTATTCACGATTTGCATTCCTTTTCTCATGTAATGAGGACTTTAATTTTTGCAGAGCGAACCATGTGGATATAATACAAGTCACGATGGTAAATCAGCCAGTTCTAATCAAGAGATCAAGACTTTGATGCTATAACTAAATCCATATTACTGTACACGCTGACATCACGCTCCCTGTCTTCGTTGTCGGACCTGCAGTGGCCAGACGATTCAATGAAGTCCTTCCCGTTAATGCTATTTTTCATTCACCACTGTCACGCTGCTTGGCCATATTAACATTACATACTACATCAGACTTGAGGATAAGCTATTAAAAGTAAAAAAAACGCGGGTAATTTATTTTATTACACTGAATTTAAAATAAAAATTTAAGTTCGTATTTTAATTACATCTGGTCAACCTGCCATTACCTTCGACCTTAAACACACGGTCATTCATCGAAGGTTTATATAGCAACAGTGAGACTCTGCGCCTCATCAGACAAATGTTTACCAAGATAAGTGATGCAACAATAAGAGGTGAAGCCCCTTTTAACCCTAAAAAACTGTAACTGTTCTAGCTAGGCCCACACGCAAAAACAAACTCTGGCTTACACCTAGTACTCTAATAATCAACCTGGGCTTTTGTTGTGTATGTTATGATCGAAACAGATTCCTGCTGCAATGTTTATTTGTTCAGGCGACAGCATGGCGCGTGCGGAAAGCTTGTTGGAGGCAGCTGCTACCGGAGACGTTGAGTGCTTCAGGCGGCTCCTGGGTGCCGAGGAGGCGGACCGAGAAGCGGTGGTGGCGGCTGTAACAGCGGCGGCCCAGCGAGGCCACGAGGAGGTTCTCAGAGAGCTGCTGGTACTTCATGAGCAGCACGAGGTGAGGTGTCATCCAGTCTAACACGTCGTGACCCTCAAGCCCAGTTAGACTTCGTTCTATGACTTTGAAGGAGCTCAGTTAGGCTAGTGCAATGGCCTTAAAATTCTATACGACTTTGTTCTGTGACCTTGAAGCCCAATGATTTTAACGACCAGAAGAACCAAAGTGACGACATGATCTTGACATTAAACCCCAGATAGTCATTGATTTGAAGATCGACCTGACGTGATAAGCTATTTAAAGAGGAGGTTTCCACTTTAAGCCCGTACCTCCGCAATGTATATCGTGTGATTAATGCTGTTGTGCAATACATACACGGCAAGTAGTGTATTGTTAGGGCAGTGTAATCTGATATTGTGCCATGAAGTCTAGAACGAAATGTACTCTCTATCTACCAGTCAGATTGCAAAAACCACGGATTGATGCAGGCAGATTGTGTACAAATAGCGTAAAAGTTTCAATTTTTTTTTTAGAAATTTTGGAGTTTTTGTGAATTGGCTTTAAAATGATCGAAAACCGTAAATTTGATAAATAGTGAAGTTCTTTTGATTCGCGGGTTGACGGCAATGGTCATCCACACCCTCACTCTATAGATACAACATACCATGCGTGGTGGGTGAGTGGTTAACGCTCTGGCCTCGCATTCGGGAGGACGGCGGTTAATTTCTTTTTTTATCTGCTTAACGTCTCTCTAACAGCGAGGTCTTTAGAGACGGGAAAGGATGGGGGGCAAGGAATGGGAAGGAATTCGGCCATGGCCTTTTTGAAGGGAGCATCCCGGCATTTGCCTGGAGTGATATGGGAAACCATGGAAAACCCAAATCTGGATGGCCGGACGGGGATTCGAACCGCCATCCTCCCGAATACGAGACCAGAACGCTAGCCGTAACACCACCACGCTCGGTGAACGGCGGTTAGACACGTCCGGGCATCCAAATTTGGATTTTCCATAGTTTCCCCAAATCATTGTAGGTGAATGCCGGGATGCTCCCTTCAAAAGGCCATGGCCGACTTATTCCCGTTCCTTGCCCCAGTCCTTTCCCGCCTCTAATGACCTCGACGTCGACGAGGCGTAAAGCCATAAGTAAAAAAAAAAGATACAACATAAGTTTGGTGTTATGTATGGTTAACAACATCCAGTTTGTGACCTGGAATTTTAACTCTACAGTTAAACGTATGATAATCACTGTTGTGGCACTAATGAAAGATATCTATGTCTAAACCTATACCAGACCTGATGTCCAGTTCGACGGTTCTAGTTGTACATTACATGAATACCGCTTATTGTATAGTTGTTGTTTATTACTTGCCAATAAAAATGTACCGACACTGACATTAATGTTTACAGTATATTACAACGGTATCGTATTTTTATGGTGTTAACCCATGGATTTTTTTTTGACGACCACGTAGATATGGGACGCCCAATTGCTTTAGTCTCTTGCTTGTACAGTAATTGTTGTTGTATATGTATAGACGACAGTATTTTCTTGTACAGATCCGATTCAAGCGTAAGCTGGCCTGCTGTTTCGAAAGACACCGTGGTTTTATCAAGATTAACATTCGCATCCGAGAGACAGTTAACCATCAAATGTGTATGATTTCATTCCATACCGCGGAGAGGTTGATTTCAAGCCTCACTAGGGGCCTACCGAAATCTTTGGCCAATTTCCTTACTCCTCTGCGTGTAAGAGTTGTATGTGTCTAGGTGACTGTAGTTTGTTCTACAGATGAATGTCAATGAATAGGGGAATGGTGAAATCCGATTGGTGATAGTGTTACTTTGGTCCCACATCATACTGACTAGGGATATTGTGGTTCAACAATCGACGAGTCCTATATAAAACAAATATCCCGACATATTAGAGAAGTTGATATTGCACTTATTTTACAAACACTGTTATCGATGCCTGGATTACCCACAAATATGTTTGTTACTTAATGTTCACGGACACACAGGTATTTGTAAAATTTAACCCATTTCCACTAATTTTACGTCTATACAATTTCTCCAACATATACTTTATTTACGTTTTTTTTAAATTAAATTGAAAAATTATATTTTTTTACAATAGTTAAAAACATGTAGGGGATTTTGGGAAAATCTGCCTGCATCAAGCAGTGGTGATAAGACAAATTGCACACATTGCTTGATTTGTTGATTTAATAGATCTTACATGTCATGATGTCATGATATCAGCCTCTCCGAGTTCTATTGTGGTATTTATGATTGATACTGTCTATCACACATCCGACCACCGGTTTCTGCGTGAATTATATTCATCCAAACAGACAGAGAGAAAGACAGACACTAATTTCAAAGACAGTTGATTCCTTTTCTGCAGGTCATTAACAATGCCACAAACTCAGTTTTTTCGAAAATATCTTAAATGTTCAGAGTTTCGTTCGGTTACGTTCTCTTTCTTTTGGCTTTACGCCTCGTCGTCGTGATTAGAGGCGAGGTAGTACTGGTGACAAGGAATTCGGCCATGGCCTTTTTAAAGGAAACATACCGACACTCACCTGGGGTGATTTGGGGAAACCTTGGAAAATCGAAATCTGGATGGCCGGGCGGGAATTGAAACCCGCGACCTCCCGAATGCGAGGCTAGAGCATTAGGCTCACCCTCCACGCTCGGTCGGCTGGCTGCAGTCTTATTCTATGTATTGTATTCATCGTCTCACGTCAGGCCACCTTATAACTATATCAGATTGCGGATAAATAATCGTAAAGTAAAACTAACCCAGCTATTAATATGGCTCTTTCATGAAAATACCAAGGTAAATTTCAGAATCCCGATACTAACTTAAGAAACGCAACTTATCCCTGTTTTATGAAGATGTATGGTACAAGATTCCACTGAAAAATATACGTATAGCATAGTTTTCCTTCACGTGGCATAACTTCTTGCTGCTTTCTGCCAGAGCAGTGACGTGATTGTGATGTTGTGCAGGTCATGTTTGAGGCGCTGTGGGCAGCAGTGGACAGTGACCACTCCGGATGTGTGCGGCTGCTGCTTGACTGTGGGGCCGACGCGGAGTGGACAGACAGCAGAGGTCGCACCCTCGTGCATCGTGCTGCGGCAGGAGGACACGAGCAGGTAGGCGGTACAAGCTTTGCCGTCAAATGGTCAATGCCTATGATTTATTATAATAGTCAGTGATACACAGAAAATAAAATATTAAGCAACATGCGTTTCTCGGTCAATGTATGTCCCATCGCTACAAATTACTTTTTGTAAGCCGTAACCTCGGTCCACCTCCCTTTGGCGCAGTTGGTTGCGGCATAGTAAAGCTGCGTATCCACTACGCGCGGCAAACCATCGAACATTGGCTGGATACACTGTTAGCTCGAGAGGCGACTCGAACATTAGCCCGTCACTCCTGATCCCTCGCACCACTCGCCCTTCGTCGCCCACACACACGCGGGAATGTTCAAGGACACGGCCGCTTACTTCCCCGTTACGGGCCGGACCCTCGTGTGGGTGGTGGAAAACCGTCGGTATACCTGCACGGTGACGGGTCCCCTAGGATTTTCAACCGGGCGAAATTCCTAAGGGCCTTTTGAATGGTCACCTCTATCTTTTGGACATGTTATACCTGAAATCTGCAAAATATTGTACGGGGAACTCAGGAATGATTATATGAAGGTAAATGTATGTAAACATTTTCGTTTATATATATGTAAATGAATGTTGGTGTATCTGAGATTTGATAGACTTCGACTCCATTTGACCGATTACCATAAAAGTTGTCACATATATGTATTTTTTCTTGGAGAAGGTTTCTCACCAAAAAAAATTAAAACCGCTCTCTCTCCACCTTAAAATCCCTCAGTTTTTATACAAACCCACAGTTTATATCCGATTTCGATGGAACTTTGGACACGTGTAATTTAAAACAAAGAAAAAATTACGGTACACCTTTGGTTTGCAAAAACCCAACCCCTCTTCCTCTTTGGACCAATTTAATTTTTGCCAATACATATACATTCTTTACACATATACTTTTATATATATAAATGTAGTTTATATATATAACTTCATATCACCTTTTTCAAAAAAAAGGATTTTATTGCTAGTTCACTTCAAGGAGGGAAAAACAGAAAATGGCATTCGACATGAGTTATAACTTTTAATTGTTATTCAAAATATACTCCCATGAAAGTAATTTCTAAAGCATATTTGTTTCCGTAATGATATATATATATTACAAAACATTCCATGTCCTAACTTAATTTCTTGAACTGCTAGATCTAGTCATTATAAGGCGGTATCGTGGTATAATTTACAAGAGTATTCTCGTGGTCCTTGCTTACGATTGTATACTGAGACTGTACACTTATTGATGCATAAGACATAGACGGATTGTTCGAGACACTATGTTCTTCTAGAACTGTGTTTCTTGTTAATTCGTTTAACAAGGCACTTCTTAAAACTTGTTGTATCAGAGATTCAGCTAGAACTCTCTGCTAGAAATTAACTTGCCTAACTTTAGCTTCTACATTTTTTCCAACAAAAATTTGTTCATCCTGATGTCTTATTTATTGAACGCTGGAATGCATTTTGAAAAAATCTTGTGCCATTTTTTTTTTAGCTTCTTTGGATGTGATTTAATCCTGAATAATGAAATATTGTTAAAAATACTTATTTATGAAGATTAGAAATGATTTTAAATACTAATTACAACAGTTAAGACAGCAAAATCTTTTGTAGCAGTTCCTGTTTTTTACTGCTTTACGCCTCGTCGACGGGTAAGGTCATTAGAGGCGGGATTGGACTGGGGACAAGGAGCGGGAAGGTATTCGGCCATGGTATTTTTGAAGAAAGCATCCCAGAATTCGCCTGGAGTGATTTGGGGAAATCATGGAAAACCCAAATCTGGATGCCGGACTGGGATTCAAACCCTCGTCCTCCCGAATGCGAGGCCAGAACGTTAACCGCTCACCCACCACGCTCGGTGTGTTGCAGTTCCCTGAGAATTCAAATAAGATTGGAAAAACGTTGTATATGGGTTAACCAACTTAATCAATTTATTAAATGTGGAGGAGCATTAGACGGGACTAAGCCGCCACCTAATTCGGGTGCAAAACATTACAACAACATTGAATAGAGAACGATATTGCGAATACTTCAACACAAAAGGCCAAGTAAATTGGCAAGATGAAATGATTAATCAAGGAAGAGCTAAATTTTACTGCTTACGTGTAACTGCGGTTTAATTTTAATTTCATGAAGGGACATTAAAGATGCATGCATTTTACAAATATTATTTCCATTAACGTGGGAAGATCTTGTACAGTTTAATAAAGTCAGTTAAGATATCTTTACCAACAAGATGAGTGTCCATTGCAGCAGAATACGCGTCAGTCCAAGACGGTCTGTCAGACTGTGTGTTAGTGGCGATCGAGGACCCGCAAGTTGAAGCTGGGAATGTGGGGTGAAAACGCTGGCGTGCTGTCGCCCACTAACTAGAATTATTTGCGACGGACACGGCTCACCGCATTCCAGGACTGCCCGTTTCCCCGCTTGTCCGCTAATTTGGCGATTGGGAATTGTGCATCACCATCTCCGCCCAAGTCCTAATAGTGAAAATTTCCTCCACCACCAGTACTGGTACCATGTAACTACAGACCAGGACCGGACACATTAATAGAATACAGTATGGTGTGAAAATTACGGAAGACATGAGATAGAATCCATCGAGGATACAATCACCAATCTTATGAGAGTTCTTAAAATCATTAATTGAGATAAGTGTGAATAAAGTGATCACTCATTTCTGGAGGTGATTTCAGTTATTGAAAGACGCTGTAGCTTCAAGATTTCTAGCATTTGGAGATTCGTGTACTAGCCTGCAATACCTTTTTCTAGTGTCAAAACAATCTTTTTAGAGAATAGTTTATGCAAAGCTCTGAAAGGATGGATGGATAATACCCATTTTATATGAACGTTTTTATTGTTATTCAGTTTTCTGTTGCCATTCATAACTTAGGTAAAATGTATTGAATTTATCATGTCATTTGTCGATTCTATAGATTAGTTAATTGGAGTTTCAAGTGATGGTTGTGGCGGTAATGGAGGAGATAACATCTGAGTCTGGTTAGGCTGCATATTTGATATTCCACAAAAAAATCTTTGTATTGTATTAAAAGGCGACACTTTTAGTTATCCATGGTAGCAAACTGACACTGTGCCGCGCGAGCCAACTCGAACAAAGACACCTCCGTCTCAACTGTGCGCCAGCTAAGGGAGCGTGCATAAACCACGTAGTTCCATTTTGGTCTCCTGTGAACCCCCCCTCCCCCCCACGTAGCCCTACGTGTCTTTTGTCTCTACCCTCCCCCCCTTCCACGTAGCACGAAGCTTTTTTCCCCTTTTGATTCCAGACTACATTTTGTACTGTTTTCTCTTGTCAGACGATTGTAAATTAGATATGGAGATAATTAACTGAGGGAAATAAATATTCACATGTTGTTGTGAGTTCTGTTCCTCATTTTAACTTGAAAAATGTTATGAAAGGAAAGCTACTTGGCCTGGCTCGGAACCTCCCCCTCCCCCCACGTAGCCCAACGTAGCCATCCATCCAACCCTTCCCCCCCCCCTCCGGACCGAGCCACATAGTTTGTGCACGCTCCCTAAATACTGGAGAGCCTTTGCCGCGCGCCTAAATAGCGCCTCGTGAGAGAATGGCTGGCAGCTCGGCATGTTCAACCGATTGTGTACTAAACTCCTGGATTAACCTCTCAGCGTAAGAACGACACTGTTGATGGCGATTTGTCCTTCTGATGGGCATGTTAACATTGGCGGCACCCTTGGGGTCCTTCGGAAAAGATAAGCCTAAATGGGCCGGTTCCACTCTATCTCTTCTGATATCTTTCATTGACAACACAAACAACAGTCTATACTTAACATACATTATCACAGTCATCTACACTACAATAACACTTACGAACACCACCACACTAGAAAAGGCAACGGGAGCACCCCCTCCCCCCCACCCCAGTTCATCTTTCCAGGTAACTGCCTATGCGTTCCTGTAAGAAGAAGAAACTGTATCCTCAACGTGATTAAACGTTGCATAAGGATAACACTGAATTGGCAGCTCTTTGAAATTGTTCACAAAGTCTTTTGAACTGATCGACATATTCACCATCAACAGACGAGCCCGTTAGCGAAGTTAGTTATTAAATAGTATTTTCAGAGGATTCGAAAATGAAACAATAAATTCTTAACCTGTCGACACATTAGTTGTGTTCCTGATTACTATTCTTATTCCTTGATTTTAAGCTTATGAATAATGTATCGACTATAGGCAGGCGGAAAGGAGACACACGGGTTTTTGGAGCTGATAACAGGTCGCAGGAAAATACGATTAATAAGATGAAGAGGCCAGACACTTCAGATTTTGTTTCGAGAAAAAGTTTTAACTTGTTAGCAGAATCAGGAGGGAAGGAGATGTAGGAGTAGGTAAAGTGCAGCAGGCCTTTAAGAACAGGAAAAATAGGAAGAAAATGTAGTAGCTATAGAAAGGATGTAGATCAGAGCACAAGGGGCCAAACACGTTGGATATATTCCCCAATGGTAATGTTATGTGGTCTTAAGTAAATGAAGGAATAAGTGATCATGGAGCAGTTCTGATGGTTATTGGAGGGTTCGGTAAACTAGTGACCAAAATTGAAGGTCGTAAAAGTACAGTTATAAAAAGACACATATTTCAGGACTGAAGATATATTACAGGGGAAGATTCAGTATAAGGAAGGAAGGTACAAGTAGGATTGAGTCATTATGAGAACTGTTCACGGAGAATATGAATGGGGGAACAAGCGTTATTACAAAACAAATGAAGATTAAAACGGAACATACATATTACAATAGTGAAGTTAGCAGCGTAAGAGGATGGTAAGAAAACACAACAGAGTTAAGAAACAACAAGGCAGTAGGAAAAATATATATATTTAAAAAAAAAAAAACAATCAGGGAATTGATTGCTGCAAGAGTAGTAAGCTAAAGAAAGGTTTATGAAGGTTATTTATAGGTACAGAGGAAGGCTGAATGATGTGTCTAGAAATTTCGTTGACTACTTTAGAAAACGGAGGAAAAGGAAGGCATTCAGACAGTTATAGACAAGGAAAGATAAGAACTTACTGAGGATTTTAAAAAGGCAAAGTTATTGAATAAATGGGTTGATGTGACCATTAGGAACTATGATTCAGGAGTGGAAGGATGTAAAACAGAGTCTGACCTTCTCGGCGCAATTAGAAATGATTATAAAACTTGAAATTCTCCTAAGGATATTATGAAAGAACTAAGAAATCTAAAACTGTTTAAATAATATTACTACAGACGTCTTAAAGATAGAAGGATACGACAGAGTACCATATCTTTAAATATTATTTAGTCTGACACTGGAGACTTGCTGCTCACCAGAGGACTTGCAACGGTATCAGTGTGATTGCCTCCTCTGCAAGGACCCGACGATGAATTGTATGGTTCTCAGAACGTCCGAGCTTCTGCAGCTCCGTCGATTGCCGACAACATCAGCTAAAGCTGTTATCTCTTGCATTCAATATTTATTCAGGTTTGCATCATTCGCGAAAAAGACGGAATAATTTCTGATTACTTTCTTAATTTGTGACTACCTCAATAAAAAAAAGGTCTCGTCCATCTGGCCTGAGGGAGGGCCCCAACCGGTTACGTGACTGCTAAGAACGCTTACCCCGGGACCGAGAATCCTAGCACCAGCCCCGGTGATAATAGTACCGGTTCATTGAGGAGGGATGAGAAGTAGGGTCGAAAATTACAAGTAGATCAATTTGACATTGGTAATAAGTAAACTAATGGAGAGATGCAACAACATCAGAAACGTCTGTCCCAAATCGATGACATGGCTTTAGGCAAGGGTATTTTTGTAAATCTTAGTTAGTGGTTTATATGCAAGATATTTCAGATGAAACTAACAAGGGAGGACAAATTGATAGTGCATCAATAGATAGATACTAGCCATAAAATAGTGTTAAATAAGATTTTAAAAAACCATTGGGGTGAATGAAAAAGCGATTTGCTGGATAGAACAATTCTTAAAAGGAATAAATCAAAGAGTTAGGCCACGAAATGTATTATCAAAAGAAATAGAATTGAAAATAGAATTGCCACAGGATAGTGTATTGGAACAACCGCTTTTCGTCATTCTAATGAACTATTGTGTTAATGGTTTAGAATAAGAAGTTAGGTTGTTTGGAGATGGCATGATGTTGTGTAATAGGATTAAAATGGAATAAGAATGTGAACAGCTGCAGGTTGACCTGGACACGATATCTAACTGGATAGGTCAACATGGGATGAGGATAAATGCAAAGAAGATTCAACTTATTAGGTATACATACTAAAAAATAAAGGTTTATTATAGTTATACGATATGGAAGGACTTGCTTGTTGAAGAATTAAAGCAAGAATATCTTGGCATAAAATTTGATTATAAACTCAGTTGGGCAAGATGCATTGGGCAGGTGATAGGAGAAGGCAAAATCCTTCTTATATTGAAGAGATTGATGAGGAGTGTAACAAAGAAGTGAGAGAATTGGGTTACAAAACTTTGTACAAACCATTGGTTGAATATGGTGGTATAGTATTGGACACGCATTTTTGGTGTCAAATACAGGATTTGGAGAGATTGCAATGATGAACTACCTGATTTGTTTCTGGAAATTACTTCAGAACGCAATGATATAGAAGCTGGAATGTGATTCATTGGAAGACAATGATGAAGGAATTGCTGGTATTGTACTAGGCGTATTTTGGTGATGAGGCGTGGAAAGATGGTGGTGGAATAATTAAGAATGGTGTATGGAAGGGAAACGATGACCATGAATACAAGCTGGCACCCAATTTCTAGCATAAAGGAATGGGAAAGTTTTCTTTTGTAGGTAAGGGAGTCAGGGATTGGAATAAATTCCCAAGGGAAATGTGAATAATTTTACCAGAACAGAGTTGAAAGAATTTGAAATTAACATTCCGTATATGACCAAAGTAGGTGGGTACAAGAAAGGGAAAAGTGGGAGTATAGACAAATTACCACTGTGCGTGCGTTCTATAGCAATTAAATGAAAGATTTTTTGACTTTAAAGTATGTCTAAATCAGTGTACTGATTGCAACTGCAGACGTTCAGATTTTTTTTTTTTAATTCTTATGTTTGCTCAAACAATTTACTAACAGCTGTTATTGTTCACTGGTTTGTCAATGTTCGAATATCTCCGTACCAAAAGTTCGATACAGTAGAAGAAACTGTATAGCTTGATCGCATATGCACAAGTCTAATGTCACAAGTCGAAACTCCGATTATAATAAAAATGTCTCTTAAATGAAGTTACTTCAATACTGCAAATCCTTTGGAGCTATAAAGTCTTGCTTATCTGACTCATCTTTAGCGAGGTAAGTTGAAAGTATATTTTTTCTGAACATTAAAATTTTAATCATCTATGGTTTGATACTAAAATTGATACCCAATTTTATGAATAAGTATTGGACGTTCTGTCTGCGTCTAGGAGCGAAACACATTTACATTGAGATTCCTGCCTTGTTGTTATCAAGAGCAAAGTTTCCTTCTTATCCATTACAGTGGACCTCTGACCCTGAGACAATATACCCTGCAGGTTACAAACTTCAAAGCCGGTTGTCTGTAGAAGTTTACAAGTGCATAAACTACAACGCCTCAGATATAAAATGGAGTGATCCAGTTGTTTGATAATATCACTGTATGAAGAATATACCGAACGAGATCCCGTCGCACAAAATACAATCTACATTTTATGACATCATAAATGAAAATATCGCAACAAGTAATAGCTTATAAGAACTTCATCTCTCCACAACTGACATTTGTAAAGACTGCGACGAAACAGATACGCTGGTACACAGGACAACCTCATCTATCACAAAAATCAGTTTTCCCGTAACTAAACAAGGTACCGTCCCATACACACACACACACACAATATACTATTACCAACACTATACACACTCAAAGGTCACATCATGATGATTTAGTCGGCCATGTGAAGGTTGCGTGTTCAGAGACCGCATAAATTGGAATTAAAAAAAAATAAAAAAAATGAATAGGACTAAGGCTGGAAATTACATTGACTAAAAATCTGCGCTAACAAACTCATGTGATTTAAACCTTACTAATAAGGATATAAGTCTTTGAAAGTATTTTCAAATTCGTGTGTCAATGGGGAATAAATATATTGTTTATCCGTGTCAGTGCATATATTATTTTAGTTTAAGATTGTACACTTTGTACATAATAGCTTGAAAATATATTGATCAGCTGTTCAACAGAGCTTAAATGCAATTAGTTTCTTGAAAATAATGGTCAGATTTTGGCTTGAAAAAAATGAGAGATTGATGTTCAATTGTGAGCAGTACATCAGTTGATGGGTGTGGGCTTGTCATTTCTAAGTAACTTAGTTATAGCGTGTGTGTGATGCAACTCAAATTACAAGTGAGTGATGTATTATTATAAAAGTTCTCAAAATTATTTCTGTAAGTAATATTCTGTGAAGTATCAACATTAGTGCTTTTAGAAGTCATGTGTTTACATATATATAATAACCCGTAAGTGTGCGCCTGTTAAGGCCCCACTACACTGGACCGGAGGGGTACAGCACAACCAGGTTCGAGACCTGGTCTCGCATACTGGCCGTCCTGATAGCGGTTTTTAGGTTTCACGAATCATCTAGGGGAATGATGGGATGGTCCCTAATCTCCGTCCCTTAAACTACACATTTCAGAAAAAAAAAATACACTTATTATACAAAACGCAAGTTACACGTTTTGCGGACAGACGGCAAGTATTCCATTAATAGGTTAAATGTTCACAAACCCGATTCTAAAACACGGGTGGGCCGCATGATTTCACACTGGACTCCTGTGCAACCGATGACCGGTTAATCGTGGTTCTCTGGGACAGATTCGAGGGGAATAAAATATAATATTCTTTATTAAAGTTTTGTCATTCTTTATTTTCAGTGTTCAATCAATCTTTCCTACGCTGTAGGATTGGTGAAAATAATTGTACTGAGATGATGT
Organism: Vandiemenella viatica; assembly: GCA_031002005.1. Classification (NCBI taxonomy): domain Eukaryota; kingdom Metazoa; phylum Arthropoda; class Insecta; order Orthoptera; family Morabidae; genus Vandiemenella; species Vandiemenella viatica. The sequence goes on from JARYHS010008074.1 coordinate 259,417,985, forward strand.
GCAATATCGTTTGACAATAAGCTCAGGCAGGTCATGGGCCAAGAAACCTTAAGTGTGAGCCTCACATTAGAAGGTTGTTTTGGCTACTGAAATTATTGTGAGCCTGGGGCATTAATTGACGTCACTGTTGCCAAAGGCCGGCTGCCCGTTTTCGCCGAATGTATGACGGACTTGTAGAGGCAAGTAAATATGTGGAAGCTTTTCGTGAGCTACCAATAATTAGGCAAAAGATCTAGCTTTTGTCCTGGAATTTATCATTTGTTCGTGGTGGTAAATTTGCGTGAGCTTTGCATTGGCTGCAAAACACATTCAGTAACTCCAGATTGCTTCAGACCTGCCGGAATCGTTTTTAAATCCGTTGTTAGCGAGGAAATTTCGGAAACAACTTCACATCAGCAGATCACCAGGTTCGTATGTAATCTCTGAATGCTTTCCATGCTAGAAATGGGTTTAAGCCAAGGGAAGAAAACGTTCGAAACAATATTGTTATATTATATGTTATTCAGCTTAATACTTCAATCAATTACCAAATTTTTATGTAGACCGATTGATGGAAACAGCATACTTACTAAGTGATATTCACATGGTGGCATTATCTGTAATTCTAACCACTGCATTGCACCACTATATGCATAGTTAGAAACACACATAGGATGTCAAATATCTAACCTGTACTATTTTACTAGCTTTTAGATCTCTTGTCAAAGAAAAATCCACAACTGGGCGAATCGTCTAGCTCTGATGATGTGAAATAACCGTTGCGGAGAATTTGATCGATTTTGTTTGGTAAAGGGTTTCATTCAATATAATATACATCTATCATATGATTTTTTAATAAATATATAGTTTCTTATGGATCAATTTTATGTGGCGGACGAGTTAATTGTTATGTGTCGTTTAACAGAGTACAGTATAAGTAATCGTATTTCTTTGTGTCTGTAAGAAAGTATTTTGTTTACTAACGGTATATCTTTATTTGTTTGGTTTTAGTATTTCCTGTGCGGGGGGTGAGATTCTAAAAACATGAGCGCTGATCGTTTTGTTCATCTCCATATCATTTGGTTCTGTTCACAAGATTTCCTGTGTACCAGCGTAGAAATAGCGTTGTATGTGTGTGTTTAATGTTATTCCGAATACAAATTCGCATGTTTTGGGATTGAAAAGTTACTGAAATTTCTTTATCGGGCATCAAACCGTTGTCCCAGAACACTGAGTAGGTTCTACTTAGGACGTAAGTGGAAGGGCATTATTGCGTGTGACGTAAGGTTGTTTCCTGCCGAAACGAGGTTGTAAGTCAGGATCCCCTATTTGCCGACTACCATAATGTAATCGCTGATTTAGCTTGCGTGTTATTGACCTACTGTACAGTTTTAAAGATACAATTTTGTATGACGCAAAAAATCATTAGTTTGTTCCTTCTCAAAAATCATATAATTGCGTTTTGTAGTTATTAACTATCATCGCAAAACGTTCGTTATTGGAGGTTACAATTGAAATAAACACATTTATTGCAGCTGAGTGCGGACATGATAGTTTATAAGGTTTACAAACATGAAGGAATCGATGCAAAAGACGACGTTTTGTTTCTATTCTCAGTGATGTTGGTAGTAAGAGACGCCCAGCTTTCCTCTCGTTTCCGCCCAGGTGCTGCAGACGTTACTGGACGCGGGGGCAGACTTGTGTCCGGAAGACGAAGACGGCCGCAGCGCGCTGCACCTGAGCGCAGAAGCCGGGCATGTGGCGTGTGTGGAGGTGCTGCTGAGCAGAGGCGCCGCGGTGGCCTCTCGCGACCAGCTGGGTGGCTTTACTGCGCTGCACCTGGCGGCCTCTGAGGGCCACGCGCAGACCTGCTCGAAGCTGCTGGAGGCCGGCGCGGACCCAGCCGCCAAGGCAGACATCGTCTCCGGCAGGCCATCAGCTGTGCATTTGGCGGCTGCCGGGGGACACGCCGCCTGCTTGGAAGTGCTCATAGCAGGTGGCGCAGATCCGCAAGAGGAGGACGCGCATGTAACACTCTCACAGTACACACGTAGAAATGTTTATGTAGAATATATCAATAACCTCGCATCTTTAGTGACATGTCACCTTTTTGAACTACCTGTTTCATTCTCTGGCGACAGAAATAATACTCAGTAATCTCTGTGAACGCTGTGTCTAAAGGTAGGCATACACGTGCAGGCGGGCCTCAAAGAAAATGCCTGAAGGCCAGACCTCAAGGTTTTCATCCATGTCGCCCTGCACACACGGGGACATGAAATCCTCAAGGCTCTCTCAGTACTAGAGTTGGCATCATGATGGCAGCATCCAATGACTATTATACATTGACGGTTGTTAGTTTGTTAATCGTGGTAAATAGCATTAAAACTCGTGTAAAAAGGCGCTTCAGAAGAAGTGCTTTGTGCAAAGAGTGGCTGCTCAAAAGAAGAAAATATTCGCATACAAATCTTCTTTTAGAATAATATGAGAAGCAGTTTCTCTCCATGATAGACCGACGGTTACAGCGCCATTGCAGTTTGCTCCTCCTTGGAGCACCCATCTGTAATACTCAGCTTACAATATAGTGTCCCAATGAACCTTGGACCACGCTCAACAGTTATTAAAAGTACTGAAATCTCACTGGGAAAAGATTTGTCCTTTCCATCGGAGGTATTTTGAAAACATTCACAACAACTCTAAACAATCATATGTTCCACCTTTAAATACCGAAGTGGACTCTCCATGTTTTCATAAACTGCTGTGATTTATTGCAGTAGCTTGGGATTTTGAAGTTAACATTAGTCATTAGTTATTAGCAACCCTAGAATAACAATTTATATGGAAACATATTACTGCAGTTGCGCACCAAAGAATCATGACAATCCTAGTGATAAAACGTAAACATTGCATGTTCTGCAACAAAACTTACGATCAAAATACTATTCAAATTTGACAGTTGACTGGAAAGTCGTAGATATTGGAGTGAAAGGGTGACACGCAGACACGCGAAAATTACAATTTAAATATATGTAAAGATTTATAAAAAAGGGGCACCATACCTTACGAAAATGAACTACCACAACTTTTGCTTGTAAACAGAATTATTCGACGCTCCTGATTTGATCGAATACCTATTTTTTCCGCTATTCCTTTCTGTAGACACTATTAATATTTTTTTTTTTATATATATAGATTTTTTTGTGGCATTCGGCTCATTCGCTTTCAGTATTTCTGACAGCCTGGGGTAGATAGCTTCTCGTGATATTCGTTGCTTTTTAAGCGCTAGGGAGAAGGCTCACTCTCATAAATTTTAGTAAGCTTTGCCTGTACATGGGACATCACGGAAACTGAGAAATAAAACCGATACACATAGGAAGTCCTCAAAGTTGACTTGAAGTCGGAAACACTCGCTCGGATTCTCACCCTTCAGTCCCGGCTTTGAGCAAATGAGTACTGTTTTTCGGTGAGGATTTTGTGTTTTGCGCAGGCCACAGGGGCGCGCCGATGGCATGAAGGAAATAACGGAAACATATCAAGAGTCCAAACCTTGAGGATTTCCTGCACATATGTGTTGCCCTTTACGTGGTAAGGTGGATGTTCTTTCGCGCCTTATATCTAATACACATATCAAAATCAGTTGGTTTCATGGCTTATGCTAATAGAGTAATTTAAATTATATTATTTGGTTTACTCTTTCTTTTCCCAAGATAAAATCTGCATCAGGGAATATTTACTAGTAGAGTGACATTCAAATTTAAATTACAGTTTATTATTTAAACAAGTAATATACCCATTATATATATATATATATATGTGTGTGTGTGTGTGTGTGTGTGTGTGTGTGTGTGTGTGTGTGTGTGCAGGAAAATGCTTTAAGGCAATAAAACTAAGGAAGGATAGGGAAATAAGATCCAACACATACCACAGATGAAGGCGGCTGGGAACGACGAACACAAAAGAGAACAAACACAAGAAATGCGCAATATTTTGGCGTATTTCCTTATTCTTGCAGTAGTGACGCACCAGGCGGAGTACACGACGATGGTTGTCTGGTGAATGGCATGGCCGGCAAAGATGGTTGTATAGGAGAGGGGGGGGGGGAAGCGAAAATACTAGATCGGTAATCGATAATGCTGAAGGTATATAATCATTGAAAGTTGTAACATAATAACCGAGTCACGAAATACGTATAATCATATTTTGAAAAACTTTAAGTACGAAAAATAGAATATAAGCAAAAAAATGGTAGTGATAATAGGTGCTGGGTCTGGTGGGAGGGATTTATTGGAGACTGAGGCCAGGAGGATGTCTGGTGTCCAGAATATTCTGATAGGCTAGTTCCCATCTACGTAGTTCAGAGAAGGTTGTATTATCAGGGAAAACTCGGATCGGCATAACTGAGAAACAGTTGTTAAAATTATTCAGTTTGTGGGAACTGCCATGTTTTGCCACTGGATAGGCCTCATTGTCAGTGTACACTGTTCGCCTGTGGCCATTCATTCTGATAGCAAGTGGGTTAGTAGTGAAGCCTATATATGAGCTGGAGCAATGGAGACATGCAAGTTGATATATGAGGTGTGTTGTAATGCAAGTGGCATGACCATTGGTGGGGAATGTTTCACCTGTGGTGGGAGTGGAGTAAGTAGTAGTAGGTGGATATATATATATATATATAATCGTGTACCTCCATTGTGTGTGCACGAACTTCAGCTTCCACGTCAATTATGTGTTTTAGGAACAGTCAACCCCGGTTTCAATGCAAAGTTTCTACCTCTTTAATTATCAGTTTGTCTCAGCAGAATAATTCTGATGAAAACATTTCGGAAATCATTATTGTGAGTTTCTTCTGCCACACGCCTAACTCTTTTGTGCTGCTTTAATAAGGGGCTATTATCTGCATTCCAGTGTTGTTTTTACTTTGCCCACAGGGACTTTCACCACTGTATTTGTGCGCCCTGTGTGGAGACGTGGAGGGTATGAGGACGCTGCTTCTGGCAGGAGCAACCGTTCACCTCGACTTGGGGGAGGAACACTGGAACGAACTACATGCCGCAATACAGGTGAAACTCGCACGAAATGTTCTTTTTGCTGGCGTTGGGATTGTGTCGCATTTCTTTGATAGTGTTTTGATAAGATATTAATTTTCCAATACGGCCCTAGTTAAAGAGACATGATAGGTTTCTCAAGGATAATGTGAATGGTTGAGGATCGCAATGTTGTGGGACAGAATTCGGATTTCGTCTACCATTTTTAAAATTCTTTATTTCCTCCTTCTGCTCTAACATACATGTCGCGTTCCTGTTCTCTTAGAATTCATGGAGACGCGTCCACAGAGTGTACCAGAAGCGCTTAACTAACTTCCAATGGTATTAAGGAGTATCTACCGTCCTCCCGAGCGGTTTGGGACTAAGGGTAGGTACTTGTGGGAACATTTAGTCGAGTAGCTTGGCTACTCGGAATGAGCTAATCACTGTTATGGCCTATAGCGCGGGCGTGCATGCTTCTATTACTGCTATTAATGAAACAGTGGTCGAAAGTAAAGAAGTATATTTACACCCCTTTCATAGAAAGGAACAATAAGAAAGATACATAGAGGCTCGACTATATACACAAAACAGTACCATGACCCTGTAGATAAAGATACAATTGCTTACAGGTTTAGAGCAGAGCAGAGGGCGAGGGCAGTGGCGAGTCCGGTGTTCGGGCCCGGGCCGGCGATAACTTCGTGCGACGTCCGCCGACCGACCTAGTACGACCAACCACTGTCTTGTGGCCTCGTTTATATACGCATTTACTGCTGATGTGACCCACTAACGCCACAGTTGCCTCAACATTGCCTCACCTGTGCCGATATTGCTAGAAATCCAGACATGGCACGCGACTTACATTTGTGCACCCGAAGTACGTTGCGTGAATCAAATATCACTTAAAACGATATGATTATTGGATTAGACCAGGCCACATGGTAGACAGGAATTAAGCAGCATGTTAAAGTAGTACGATGTGTTATGATTATTATTGGAAACTCTATACCCAATACGATATGTGAGCGGCAACGTTCGGGCCTGGCATTCCGGAGTACGCGGGTTCTAATCCCTGTCAGACAATTCAAATTTCGGGTTTTCTGAAGTCACTCCAGACCGATGCACAATGGTTGCTTCCTGTTTCTCGTTCTAAATCCTCTCCCACTTCAAACGACCTAAATGTAGGAGAGGCGTAAAGCCCAAACAAAAAAAATTATAAGCTCTATCCGTCTTGTCAGCGAAATACGGTGAAGGAGGATTGACTAGAGCCATAACACACGGACTGCATGCAGGGTGGATGCGAGGAGGCTGTGAGACTGCTGCTGGATTCCCTGGACAGCGACCGCAAGAGTGAGGCTCTCTCGGCTTCCGCCCGCCTGGTGCAGCTGTCTGCTCGTGCAGGCCACAGAGCTTGTTTGCAGGTGCTGCTGGATGCTGGTGCTCACCAAGACACCGCAGCGCTACACGAAGCCGCGCGGCATGATAACGCTGACTGCCTGCGCAGGTGAGAGCAACCACTTTCATTTTCCGAAGTTCGATTTAGAGATTTCAGCTCATCTTAACGCCATCAATTCTACCAGTTTCAACAATGTGTTTTATGGTCTGAATGTGATAACACGATACGCGAATACTGAAAAAGGGGGGGAAGTGCAAGAAATTAATAATTTACCTCCTCACCTTTGTGGTATACGTACGATTAGTTGATATATTCTTTTTTATGCATGACACATTCGGGAGTAACTGCGGAAAAATATCAAACTCTGCATCTATTAAAGAGGGTATAGAGTGGATGTAACGAAACTGTCTCGTTGATCATTCCTCAGCTCCTTGTTCGAGTATGATGGGATGAGATGACATCTAAATTACTGATACAGGGTTAGAGACGTGTAAATTAGGGAAGCTAGATTTGTCTGTAGAAGTTACAGTACAACACCGGGCAGAAGCTTGGTTTGGGGTCACTAGCAGACAAGCCGCGGTTAGACAGAGAGGTGAGATAATCTTTTAAGACAGACGCTGGTGATGACGCCTTGATAGATACGGGGAGAAGATTTAGAGGAGAAGTATATGGAAACACATAGCACTTGAATGCAGGCATTAAAGCTCTCAGGTCATGATTGTACCCGGCGCCTGAAACACTCTCAGCGGGTTCGTGCCCCGGTGGTAGAAATTGGATCATTAGCCATTTTCTTGCAGGATGGGAGAGGTGTTGTTGCTCGACTCATAATCACCAGATTATGTAACAAAGTCCTGGACTCAAACTTGAAGTGCGCATAGAGTGAGAGCATGCAACACTGTTGATGAGTAATTCGACCGTCGGATGGGCACGTAAACATCGGAGACCTCATGACGTCTTTCTAAAGAGTAGGTTTGAACGCGCCCAAACCGGGCTTCTTCGCTCTCTGCTTTCTTTTGCATATACGCAGAACAACAGGATAAACTCAACATCCCTCATTACTATCATCTACACACATACAACAATACTTAAACAGACAGAGTTTGGCAACGAGGCTGGATATGCCTCCTTCGGAAGATCCAGTAATCCCCCTGGTTAGAAATTTAGCATTGAGAAACTTTTCATTTGTTTGGATGAGATTCAAGAATTGGAATTAGCTATTGAGGGACGTGCGGTTGATATCCTGTATCTCAAACAATGAAAAATTTGGAATATAGATGCGCCTTATACTAAGCAGGGGTTCTGAGAAGTTGCCACTGGGCAATAAGCACCAGGGTTAATCAAATAATTATAAAATAAATTATATAAGAACGAAGTCTTTCTCGGCATTTCGTACATAAAGTAAATTCATTTTTTCTAACAGATTTTTTGTGTCACAGTTCTCCTCGAATTTCCTTCACGGTAAGTAATAATAGTTTTATGACAGAACGGAATGTAAATTGTGTAGACGCTGTTATCATTACTTGGATTAATATCTTAACGTTTAACTCGCTGAACTACATCTCGTATTTACAACTGACATTGAGATAGAACAAGAATGTAATAAATGCATTAACCTCACTATAGAGAGATCAGTGAGTAGGCTACTACGACATGGTTTCAGAAGCAGTAGCTGACAGTTTTCACCTCCTAAATAGTAAGAAAACTAGCATATCGTCGTGTTGAACAACTTAGAGAAACGCCGTTCATATATTTAAGAAATAAATACTTAATAACACACTGAAACCAGTTGAGAAAGTCGCAGAGCCTAAAGTAGGATATTAGCCTCATGTACAAAAAGGATGTAGAGGATGATGGTTACGTTTTGAAGTCTAAGATTAAAGAAACGAAAAGAACTGGAAGTTAAATGATAAATATTCCTTGAACCCATGTTATGTGAGTTGGTTGTTCGTCTTTTTTTATATTTAAATGAATAAAATGTTTTGCTTTGTATCCAGTTGTTACAACCATGATATCTGTGATATTTATCTCGTTTTAAACGTGATTACTGATTTGTTCATCATCATGCGCTGAAACGAGTGCAATTTCAAAATGCATATGCGCAAGACATATAATCACATTTTTTACGAGACATTTGTATTTTCGATCGCAGCCTAGAAACATTTCTGTCTCGTCCCAGCTACCACAACGTTGTCGTCATGTGAAATATCAAATGCACGAAGACCTGGTTTTTAGATATCGGAAGCGGTCTTTCTTTAAGCAATAAAATAATTGTAGTTTCGTTTGAACTAGTTTCCCATAAACCAGTGTTTCTCAAAGTGGGGTACGCGAACCCCTAAAGGGGTTCGCCAGTTGATCATAAGGGATTCGCGACAAGATTTACGTAATGACGGATTCGCTATCTCAAGCGTATAACACGCACAATGGCGAATATCGCTACTGCAAGTGGAGCTAAGAAAAAAGTTCCCAGTTTTTTGTTGAGGGGATTTGCGATTGCCTGGGAAATTTTATAGGGGTACGTGGAGCTAAAAGTTTGAGAAACACTGTCATACACAATCGAGACCCATTTTACGCATCTAATTGCCAATAGACCCTGTTCGTGTTTTATACCTACCTCTATTAATGCTTCAGAGTTCTTCAAACTCAAGAGATTTTATTTACCCTGAAACATATGTCAAGTTTATATTTGGTCAAATCAGGTCAACCTGTCATAATCATTGTAATCATCTGTCATAATCTTTCATTCTAAAAACTGGAAACACTAGTACATATAATATTATTACATTTCAACCAGATGCAGATATTTTAAATTTGTGGACATTAGTACGAAATTCAAATAAAAAAATCTTCGAGAAACCATTTTTATGAACAAAAGCTTTAAATAAGCTGTACGATTATTACGCTTGGAATAATGTCCAAAGAAATGTTTAGTACAGAGAACCATGAATAAAAAGTACATACAGAGACGCGGAACCAGAGAGGAAATTCGATGAATATTGAATTCTCTTAGGCAAAGGTTGTGGAAAATAATGGCAACAAAGACAACTGACCTAATTACGTGTTATTACCAACCACGATTTTCAGTTTAACTTTCCGGCCACGCATTCAGGAGGACGTGGGTTCCAATCCAGCCATCTAGATTTGCGTTTCCATGGTTTTCCCAAATAACTCCAGGTGAACACAGGGATAGTTCCTTTAAAAGACCATGGCCGATATCCTTCTCGTTCCGTTAGCATAGACTTTTCCCGCCTCTAATGACATCAATGTCGATAAGGCGTATAAAAAAACCATAAAAAAAAAGAATTTCTCAGTTGCACTTATGAAAATACAGGTCACATGCAAGTGTTTATTAGTATTTACTTTCCGTGGGCATATAATTTCTTAAGCAGAGGTACAATCAATTTATTTTCATGTTCTGTAACGTTTCAAGCATGTCCTGTTGATTCGACTGTGCAGGTCTGCCCAGCAAAGCATCAGTAATCGGCTGCCGTGAACTATGGAGCTATACCGCATAGTCAATAAATATTTTTGAAAAAAATCCGTCTTCTAACAACTGTTTTTGCTATTAACTTTCAACTACCAGACGCGTTTCGCCCTTCTGGAGTGGGGAATCGTCAATGTACTTAATCGCATACACAAATATAATCATAATATTATGTTATTTATAGCCACTGACGATGCCCCACTCCAGAAGGGTGAAACGCGTCTGGTAGTTGAAAGTTAATAGCAAAAACAGTTGTTAGAAGACGGATTTTTATTCAAAAACACATATGCAACAACTTCGGAACATGGCCAACTACAAAGTTACTGTTGTCAATAAATAGTTTGTATACGTTATATACATAACTTTTTAATTCAGTCAGCGTTGCTAGGGAATTTCATTAGTAGTTTATCTGAAGTCCTAAATTGTTTTTGGATTTAGGAGTACCCTCTTGTTAAATTCATTATTTGAATTGCTGGTGATTTTTCTGAGCGAGAAAGGTAACGCGTATGAGATATAAAGAAGAATCAAATCAGTTTCAAGTGAAATATGTTTTTGTTTTCATAAATGAAGTAATGTTCCTAAACGATAATGAAGAACGGTGATACAAAACATTGAAAGTTTCATCAACAGCTGATTAATTCTATTTTGATAAAAACGTCATTGCAACAGCGAGACAAGAATCTTTATAAGCACATAAGTACAACCGTATACACAAATTTGTAGCTACTCATAGAAATAAACTGATGACTACGAAAAATAATAAAAATGTGGTATTGCAAGTGAAAAGGCATTTCTTTCAAACAGAATTTTATGTAGCTAGTAAAATTGCAGTAAAAAGCATTGCGAAGTTTCATTTGGTTACGTTCTGAGAAACCAAAATTATAATTCAAGACATGGTTATATTTTGAGAAACGGTTTTCAGGCATTCCAAAGAGCGGGTTGTTTGTGCCAGGTAAGGTTTCGTGCCAGGGGAGGCGCTTTAATGGGGTGGAACAGTTCTTATCTGATAAGGCTAAGAGCTTTCAGACGGCTCTATCCTAACCTAACCAAAACCTGGGTGTAAAAGAAAACTCCAAACAATAATCTAGAATTAACTTAAATGCAAGTGAGGTACTGACTGAAGCAACATAGTAGTTAAGGGCAATGCATTGAAATTAATTATAGGTAAAACACATTAAATTAGGTTTAAAAGGAAAAATTTACGTAGAAATATTTGCATATAAGCGATAAAAATAACACAATCTAGGAAACAAAAAATCTAAAGCTCCTTGGCATTCAGTTAGATGAGAAACTCAATGGATTCAACTGGCTGTAGAAATTAAGCAGAGTCACCTTTGCAATAAGAACACTTTCTCTAACAAAAGATCTGAATTAATGAAACAGTTGTTCTTTTATTTTCATTCAGTCATGTCGTATGGCATAATTATTTGGGGAAACTTTTCACACAGGAAAACAGTTTTCAGAGCGTAGAATAGAACTATCAAAATGCTGCGTAGGGCAAAACAAAAAACTCCTTTGAGACAAAAGTGCGGTACTATTACTGTGACTTCAATATATATATATTCCCTCATGTTCTTTGTCATAGAACATTCTAACTGGGCAAGTTCAAAACGTCGTATCAAATTGACGCGAATGCCCGGTGGAAGGCCCGAGAACATTTTGTACAACATTTTAAATTGTTTATATCGAATTTCCAGGTACAACGATTTTAATGCAAGAAACAAAAATAACTTGCACATGACTCAATCGTCATTATAATTAGTGCAAAAACAAGTTGATTCTTCTGGGACACAGGCTAACTGTTTAATAAACTTCATATGTACCAAACAGTTTCTAGACAATTAAAATGTATTTAAAGAAGTGAAAGATTATCTGATTGGAATATTCTTCTACTTCATCCATTAATTAATACAAAAGACTTAACTGTATTTGGCACAATTTTCAAAGATTTCAATTGTAAATTTTAATGATTAATTTTTGCTTGTTTCTAACATGAAATAGTGTTTCTCTATAATTATTATTCACCTTGTATGTATACATATAAACTACGATATGTTTCACATCGCTCAGATCCTTCCTCAGTAGGGATATAAGGAATAAGAATAATAAATAAAAACAAATAAAGGAACATAATGGTATTGTGCTGTTCAGTTAAATTCTTTTCGTTGATATGAGAAGGCAAAGGGTGCCAGGAAAAAAGCGATAGCTGCCTGAAGTTTGCCGTGCCAGATAATTAGGCGAATATTGCTTACATTCCTTTATTTTATAAATCTGTTTAATTTTTCGTGGGATTAACTACTGTAGTGATAATTCATTGATTGCAATAGGTTGGAGCTTGATGCTACAACAAGCATATATGAAAAGTATGACTTCTGGATCTTTCTGATATGACATTAAATCAAGGGAATGAAAGTTAATCAGGAAATTTAGATCTACTTTTCGCTATTAATTCTTGAGTTATTTTAATCATGAAGATGTGGTGTAAGTAACATGAATTACATTTGCGTTAAAACAGTTGTTTGAGGTGGAAGAACTCAAAACGTGGAGCTAAAAAAAAGACGATGATATGTTTAGTGAAGCATTGAGTAATAATGACGAAATAATTTAAATACGATCATTAACTTTATTTGTCCAATTCAAAGAAAAAAAAAAACTTTTCGACTAAATGACTCAAAGCTATACTCGTTCGTACATATATAAAGTGAAACTCGGAAAATAAAATTAACTTGATATTTTACTTCCCAATTCGAATTTCGTTCATTATCAATTTTTTATCGGCTTTTGAAGTTGGCGAGAGAGAATTACATCAAACGTAAAGTGAATAAATTTATATGTACAATTTAAGTGGTCGCCACTGCCACTACGGACTTGAAGTGAAAAAACTGTTGTACGTTCTGCTTCCTAAAAGGAAGTATTGCTGGAAGAAATCACGTTAATTGAAAACATTTAGAAAGCAGGTCGCACATGAAGTTTTATCTCTACGAGTACAACAAAGCTACGGTTTTTGTCCTCATGATAATCTCACTACTTTTTTTTGTTGTAAAAAGATTAAATTAGTAACAATCAGCTGCGACCAAACATAAAATCCACTAGCTATGCCCCAGACTAATCACTTCGGTTTGAACAGTTTATAACTTATGTTTTGAATATTACTTCACATTGACGATTGCAAACAAAATCACATGCAGCTTCCGCAGAGAATTTCCTACGTAAAGATTATCGTGGTTCCACTTACTTGGAGTTTAAACACCAATCATTGAGGACATACGAATATCATGATTGGTGTTCTATTTTTCATTGAATCAATAGTAAAGTACATCAGGTTTCGAAAATTAAGGATGAATTTAAAAATTGTAACATTGAAAGGAAAATGGAAAACAAGAATTACAGTAGGGGTAGAGAAATAGGGTGATTAATATCCACGTTATAGCAGCCACAGAGAGTTTCATTTAGTTGTGAAAATATATACTTTCAGTTAGTTACTGCAGCTATACACTTTCATTTATCCTTTTTTTGTCTTAATTTGTACACAAAATCTCAGGTAAATTCCTTACGAAAATCCTTCGAGTAACAGGAACTAAATGAAAGGTTTTAAAATAGAAAGTTAAGCATCAGACATGGGTCAACTAACTACTGAAAATAACTGAAATCCGCTCGCAGATAGTCGAGTATCGAGTTAATGAAAATTTGTCACACCTGAGAATACTGAGAGGGGAATCATAGTAGCAACGTTACGAAATTTGATAGATAGGATGAAATTTCGAAGTTTTGCACATTGTTATACCTGTTACAGATTGACATGCAGGAAATAAAAGAAGACATTATGATAGATGGAAATAACCAATCAATAAATAAACTGGAATAACTTTCCCAGCGTATTTTTGCTATTAAATCTACACGGCTGTATCGCTTGCCTGTGTTGTAAAAACACGATATTTCGACGACTAGCTGTGAAGATACAAACCTGAAGTAAACAGTGGAGCTAGCCTTCGAAATATAATATTTTTACAATTCAATTTGTCGGTACATCCATGAAGATTTATTATAGTAAATAAACTATTGTGAAAGTATTGTAAACGAGGTACAACTGCGTGAAAATAAAATTAAATGACGAAGAAATGCATGGTAAGTAGGGAGTATTTGGGAACTCATTGTGGTTGTTGTAGTCTGCTGGAGGAGGCCTCAGAGGACCTGTCGACTGTCATGGTGACGGCAGCGACGGCTGGTTCGCTGGCCTGCGTCGAGGCACTGTTGCATGTAGGTGCCGCGGCTGACGCTGCGGCGCTGTACGCGGCGGCAGCGGGGGGACACACCAACTGCGTGGCGGCGCTGATGTCCGCTGGGGTGGACCCGGGAGCCAGATATACAGACGGCTGGACAGCGTTGCATGCCGCGGCAGCGAACACAAAGGCGGAGACAGATTGCTTGCACCTGTTACTAGAGTCGGGAGCGCCCATCAACGCCGCAGACGACCAAGGCATCACACCGCTACACGTCGCGGTCCAGCGCAACTCTCTGTGCTCAGTCAACCTACTTATCAGCAGGTAAAAATTCTATTTTGAATTTTAGAATGCTAACGCATTGTGTTTTTCGCTAGTGGTCCTTATTTTCCATGGATTGTTCAATGATGGCTACCAGTTTCTCAAGCGCTACTGTTGTTTTCTTTTACCAATCTCATTCAGAGATATACAACATACATGTATCGATTACATTCAAAGCATCCATCAAATAATTTAAAATAAAATCATCTAAACCCTATAGAACATCCAATACTCACTTAGCCAATAAATTTGAGTAAATGTTCACAGAAAAAAGTGGTATAGCTGTTTGAATTTACTGCATTTTTCTCAGAAATACACCAGTAGTATAACGTTACTTCTCGATAAGAAATTATTTGATAATACCGCGCATTTGTTTTTTACAGTATAAAGAAAATCTTTATCCAGTGATGGAAAGTTAAAAATAAGTCTGCTGCAGTGTCATAGAACTGAATACAAGGTCGATATCGCAACTTATTTCCAGAAGAATTTTCTGAAATCTAAGTCTGGTTTATCTTCGATTCATCTCTCTTCTAGTATAGTTAGCCGGCTGCGTTTAATACCCTAACAATTAGTTAACCATTAGTATCTGCTTCTTTCGTTAACGCTTTCATAGTGGCTTGTATTAAAATTCAGATTGATATGTCTCCATTCCTGCTCCAAACAATGTCAGTTAGCCTTCGACGAAGATTGCATATGTAGTTTTTTTCTGGAAGTAATGGTATGAGACCCAACATTCTTTTCCGTTGGTCTATTACTTACTTGAGATCTTTTTGATTGACCGTCAATATCAAGTAACATATGCAGCAGTTACAAACCCGAACAAAAAATTTCTCTCTTATGCCTTGTGCATCTGATTTTGATAATTTGTTTGTTTCTTATGTTTGTATGCACAAGAATTTGTTTCATCAGTGCGGTAGTACATATTTTGCCACTTTCCGTGCTCTTGGGTTTCCATTCATTTCATCCATTATATGTTAACTGCCATTTCTTGAGTGTCATTTATTCTCAGAAGGATTAACCAAATGTTTGTGGGCGAGGGGAGGTAACATATGCAGCAATTACAAACACGAACAAGAAATTTCTCTCTTATGCCTTGTGCATCTGAATTTGATAATTTGTTTGTTTCTTATGTTTGTATGCACAAGAATTTGTTTCATCAGTGCGGTAGTACATATTTTGACACTTTCCGTGCTCTTGGGTTTCCATTCATTTCATCCATTATATGTTAACTGCCATTTCTTGAGTGTCATTTATTCTCAGAAGGATTAACCAAATGTTTGTGGGCGAGGGGAGAATAAGCTGGGTAGGAGAGCAGATTTTGGTTTTCCGTGGTTTACAGAAATTAGTTCAAGGCGAATGCTGGAATGATTTCTTCCCAAGAATTCCTTCCTTTCCTTGGTCCTCAATCCGCTTGCGGATCTAATGGCGACTGGAAGTAAAGAGAGTTAATTAGCAAAAAAACTTATAAAAATGGCAGTTTTCCGTTTTTATGATAAAATAAGACAAATTCTTCTACCAGTGCATGGAATTAAAATTAATGTTGTCGAATAAAACGAAAAAAGTAGGGTGGTGGTGTCTGAAAATATCACTTCCTTTGCAAAGTCTTTATTGATTGTGTTTCTGAAGCTCACCATGAATCACTGCTTTCTCATTATATATATTTCTATTGTCGCTTTTTCGGCACTGCTCGAACACCTTTGAAGAATTTACTGCATTTATGTTTAAGTTTTCCTTAGTTCTGGGGTCTTTTAATTTCAGAGGTGATATATAATTACCATAGGAGCACAATACACATACTGCCTATTGTGTCTTCTGGTAGAAAGTCCTGAATACTATAGTTTTAATGTTTAAGTACATGGACGTTGATATTTACTCTTGGTAATTTATTCCAATCCATGACTACCTTAACTACAGAAGAAAACTTTCTCAATTCTTTTTGCCTCTAATCGAGTGCCAGATTGTGGCCACGGTGACGAAGATTTCAAGTTATTGTCAGCTGAAAGAGAGAGATAAAATTTGTTTGCTGCATTTTATTTCACTACTCAGGCACTAAAAATAAACTTTTTACTTGCAAAAACCTAGTAATAAGTACAAACTAAGAGTTTCTTCTTGGTGAAATCTGGTCGAAACCGCCCCTAAGATGACGTGAGATTTTGCGGGACCTCCCCTCCTGCTTTGGAAGGGCGGTTATACCCTCGATATCCGCGTCGTTTCTAGAGCTTAGGGGGCAACCATAAATTACGTGAGTTGTTTTTCCGGATTTCCCCCTCCCTCTCTGGTGAGATTTGGTCCGATCCTCCCCCCCCCCTCTGGTGAGATCTGGTCCGTGGGACCTCCCCCCCCCCCTTACAAATCGCCCTCGCAACTTTTTGAGACCTTTTTGTTTTAGATCTCACCCTTCCAAAACTAGTGAAACCCCCACTTTTCGACGAAATACCCCCCTAAAATCGACTTTCGCGTGTTTTGTAGACCTTTTTTTTTTAGCTCAACAGTCCAACAGGATTTCCAAAACCTCACGTGAGATTTCCGTTGACCTCCCTTCCTCACCCTTGGTGCGATTTCACCCCCCTCCCCACCCTATTTGACCTCACGTAATTTTTTGGATGCCCCTTTATATCCGCCCTAAAGTCGACATCCCGGTCTTTTGTGGACTTTTTTTTATAGCTGTACTGTCCTTCAATAATTTCAAAACCTCACGTGAGATTTCAATCGACACCCTCCCTCCCCCTTCGTGAGATTTCGCCGGAACTCCCCCCCCCCCTTTTTTATGACACCTCACGTAATTAATGGACGCCCCCTTAACTAATGTGGGACCCTATGTAATTTATTTGCATTTAGCATTGAAAATTATGTGAACTTTTGGGATACTGAGTAACTAACTTGTAATCAATAGTTAGTAGTATTGGATTTAAGAATAATATATACTTTTCCACGTCGGCCATAACTTGTAATGTAATTTAACTGCGATGGCGCAAACGCTTCGGTGGTAATTTCTCCCGTTTCTTGTACCATATACTTTAGTCCTTTACGAATATTAGTTTTTTTAACGTTTTTTTTAATAAATTATTGATCTTTACTCTTGGTTATTTATTCCAATCCATGACTACCTTACCTGCAGAAGAAACCTTTCCCACTCATTTTTACCTAAAATCGGGTGCCAGTTTTTGGTCACGGTCACCTTTTTCCTTTCATGCGAAACTCTTAATTCTTTCATCTATATCCTTTACAAACCTCATCACTAATACACATCTCGTAAACTCCCAGAACATTTTTCTTCCTCTTCCTGTCTTACAATGAATCCCAATTCAGCTCGTTCATCACATCAGTTTCCGATTGTGTTCTGCACTAATTTCCACAGACTAGTCAAGCTGCCCCCCTTTGCACCCGAGCACCCCCTCAAACTTCTGAATTCGATACGCAAAATATGGGTCCTACACTATACCACTATATTCAAGCAATGGAATGACCAATGTGTCCTGCCCAGTTGAGTTTATTATCAAATATTATGCCAAGATATTTGGACATCAGTTTTTGTGAAGCAATCCCTCCACACCATATAATCATAAACAACCTTTAGCTTTTTATCCGTGTTCCTAATAAGCTGATTCTTCATTCCATATTGACCTATCCAACTAGATATTCTATTCACGTCATCCTTCTCCAATTTTGATGCTATTTTTTTATGACTTTACTCCTCATCGACGTCGAGGTCATTAGAGGCGGGATAGGACTGGGAACAAAGAATAGGAAGGCCATGGCTTTTTGTAGGAAGCATCCCGGCATTCGCCTGGAGTGATTTGGGAAAACCATGGAAAACCCAAATCTGGATGCTCGGACGAGGATTCGAAACCGCGTCCTCTCGTTTACCCACCACGCTCGATTAGAAATTATAATATAACATTATGTCATCTGCAAACAATATTATTTCTGACTATAAACCATTAACACAGTGATTCATTAGAATAATTAATAGCTTTGGTCCAAGTACAGTAGCATGTACCATCGACTTTATTTCATTTGATACTGTATTTCCTACTATAGCACTTTGCTTTCTGCTTTTTAAGAATTTCTCTACCCAATCTCATATGGCATCAAAGAAAATATATTTAATTTAATCAGATCAAGCATTGTCTCTTACTTCAGATATTTGCAACGATCGCCAAATGTCTGTTTCTTTTGTTTTTCTATTTTTGTATCATATGGTGATAATTGAAAGGTGTGACCGCTTGATTACGAAAAACCGTCAACAATACACGCAACTCCTGCTGTAACGTTTGAAACCACATTGGTTTAGCTATTACATCCGTTCTCCGGTATTCTTTGAATTTGATGTGATGGATTATTAATCATATTAGTCGTTTTGCTAGTAGTAGTACTACAACACTGAATGTATCACAAATTTATCTATTAGATAAGTTTGGTACTCCTCTACTCGAAAGTAATTTATTATTCACTTTCCAATTTCTGTATATTACAAAAAGATTACCTATTTATAGGAATGTATGACAGAACTGTTAAAACAGAGATATGAGTATTTCATCGCTCAGCGATATGTAGGTAAGCAAATAAGATCAGTAAAAACCACATACTGTGAAACAGTAGAATAACACTAGAAAGTCATATTTTGCAGGTATGCAACGAAAGCATAGCTAACCATCCAACAAGATTTTGGAGAGTATGATTGTTGTATTCAGACATACGCCAAAGTCTGATGGTATTTTATGTCCGAAAGACAGGAAATTACTTTTTAAAACAATTTGAAGCAAATCTAGTGATAAAAATTTGAAATGCCTGTTTTTGCTTATGTTTAACTAACAACGTGATGTGAAATAGGAGAAAGACAATATCGAAAATTTATTTTTGATAACCACCAGTTTGGTTGTGCGCGTTAATGTGCCGCCATATTAAATTCGGAATGTGCTGAGAGATAAGAAACAAAATTCACTCCTGAAGATGTGGTCACCAAGCGTAGTGGGAGAGCGGTAACGCTCTGACCTCGTATTCGGGAATTTGCTGGTTCGAATCCCCGTCCGGCTAACCAGATTTTGATTTTCCATGGTTTCCTCCAATCATTCCAAGTCAGAGGTCCCTAATTTTATCCGGTCGACCCCCAGATTAAGTATTTAATAAAAACTTAAAATCATTTTAGGCATTTCTGATGCTAAGCAATAAGGAGACCTACATAACAACCCAACCAAAGAATTTATAGTTCCAATAGCTTATAAAATCCATCTAATAACATTAACAGAAAAAGGTGATATTTTTAACTGTTATTATAATCTTAAAAAAAAAATTAAGGATAGTTGGAAATTTGCCCATAGTTCTTAAACCGTACGTGCCACAAATGTAAAATGTATAATTATCTTTGAAAATTTAAGATAAGTTGTATTGGATGAAAAAACCTCTTACTGTTATTTTGCGACTGCTATTGAATACCCTAAAAATATATTAACATTCATTTTACTAAAATAGCTGATTTTAATGGGATGGGCGTGTCTGAATATTCTTATTGCTCCAAAATTCACTGAGATTTTTGTTTTTAATCAACGATTTAACATCGAGATCTACACATATTTCAATAGTTTATTACATTCATTAGTATCAGTTTTTACACCAAATGGAGTAGCATACACAAAAAATTATTTCACCTTTCAATCAGTTTGAAGATATTTAGCAAACAGAAATTCATCAACAGTGTCATTTAGGGATAGGCTATAAAACCTAATATACGCTATGAGAAAATTTGAACTTCCGAAAGTTGATTCGTCAAGTTGAACAGCAAACTTACAATGCTGAGTTCAAAGCTCATACATAGTTCTTCCCACATCATCGGCTATTTCTACAATACGTCGCTGCGCAATATTTGCTCTTAATTAGTTGAGAGTCTATCTTCATAACGTTTTCAATTGCATCTTTTATAACTGTTTTATAATGTCTTAATAATGTAATAACAATTGATAAAATTGCGATGGAACGCACCATCCAGTGGATATGTCCATTCACACCCGTCTATCTTGTTTCCCCTTCCAACCTACTTTTGCCCTCTACTAATTTAAACTTTAAATTCATTCAGTGTTTTTGGTAAATTATTCATAATTTCTCCTGGTAATTTATTCCAATCCCTTACATCCTTTCATACAAAACAAAATTTTCCCATACCCTTATCCCTGAAATCAAGTGCCAGCTTATGGTCAGGGTCATCTTTACCCTTCCACGCACCTTCCTTAATTCTCTCACCAATATCTTTCCATTCCTCATTAGCAATATATGCCTTGTACACTCCCATAACTCTTATCACCCTCCTTTTATCTTCCAATGAATCCCACTCCAGCTTCTTTAGTTACGGATTCTATTTGCGGTAATTTCCAAAGACAAATCTAGCAGCCCATCTCTGTACTCCCTCCAACTCCTGTATTTTAGGGTTACCAGACGTCCCCGTTTGCCGGGGACAGTCCCCGTATTTAGCTCTCTGTCCCCGGACAGATTTCGTACCCGCAATGTCCCCGGATTTTTACTGTTGTACTGAGATTTTTTTAAAAAAAATCAAGTGAGAATTCTTTAAAAGCTTTGATTTGCTAAAGGGATATGAAGCGCACTTCTTTCCTTGTACGTGCCTAGGATTAAAAGAAAATTATAAGGATACTGCGTCTTGGAGACAACAGTTTTGGAAAATCAAGTCTCCTTCCTGTGTGCAACATGTCTGTCTGTGATACTCATTTATAATCTATAATGTAAAAATGAATCGCAAAATGTGTTGGTAAGCGCATAACTCAACAACGCCTGGACCAATTCGGCTAATTCTTTTTTTTTTATATTTTCGTTACGGCACCGGGAAGGTTCTTATGGAAAGATAAAACGTAAAAATTAGAAGGAAAATAGTAAAAACCACACTTTTCTTTTCCGTCAATCAAAACAAAACAAAGGCGCGTTAGGATTATCTTTGGTATGACTTCATAGGCTCCATGGATATTAATGTATGTCTGCGTGTGATCAGCAAAAATAATATCACTGACGTACGTGTTATCATTATTTCCTCTGTGCGTGGCATTTTCTTGGATGCTTTTAAATTTTCGCTTCTCTCGAAAACCAATTGTGTGTTTATTTGTTCAGTGTGTTTATATGTAGACCCATGCCGCCTACCACGAAAGTTTCGACTATGAAAATAGAATGCATCAGTTTAGAAGGAAGCAATACTAAGAATACCTAAAAAGCAAAATCGATTACTGGTATTTCAGGTGAGAAGCGATATGCATTATCGTCTGACGATCGATCCACACTTATCCTTTTATTTTAAGAATGCAATGTTCTGGTAAGCCTTGTGGTGATGGGTTCCATTCGTTTTAAATTATGTTCAGGTAGAATTCACGATGATTGAATTGGCTGCAAGTAAAAATACTTTCTGTTCTGGTAAGCCTTGTGGTGATGGGTTCCATTCGTTTTAAATTATGTTCGGGTTGAATTCACGATGATTGAATTGGCTGCAAGTAAAAATACTTTCTTACTTTTAAAATCTATATAAACAAAAATGAATCACCAAATGTGTTGCTATGCGCAAAACTCTAGAACGGCTCGACCAATTCGGCTAATTTTTTTCATATTTTTGTTAATTCACAATGAAGGTTTTTATGGAGAGAAAAAATATAAAAATTGCTAGGAAAATAGTAAAATTCAACACTTTTCTTTTTCCATACAAACCAGTCAATCAAAACAAAACAAAGGGACATTAGGATTATCTCTGGTATGCCTTCAAGTTGATTAGACTGTATGGATGGATATTAGTCTATGCCTGCCCAAAATAAAGTTCGAAGGAAAAAAAAGGGTTTGCGTGCCATCAACGAAAATAATATTACTGCCAGTCAATCATAACAAAACAAAGGCGCTTTATGATTATCTTTGAAATTACAAATTGATCGATCTTAAGAAATGTTTTTAAAACGATTCATTGGCATTGGTAATGACAAAATCTCTGTAGACGTTTTGACTGGCTGCATTACATTTCCTGTCAATTGTTTGGTTGAACGAACGAGCTATATTATAGAGACAAAAACACGGATGTAAATGAAATTTCCGGTGAATTAAGGACATACAAATCCGTTGATTGTGCAACTAACCAAGATGATGTCGTCAACTATCCACCAGAATTTTTGAACTCACTGGATTTGCCAGGATTGCTGCCTCATAATCTTCAATTAAAAGTAGGATCGGTGGTCATAATATTGCGAAATATCAACCAACTGCGTCTTTGTAATGGCAAACGGCTAGCAGTGAAAAAATTACTGAGCAATGTGATCGAAGCAACCATTCCAAGGGGAAAATATGAGGGAGAAGATGTGTTGATACCTCGCATCCCAATTGTACCAACTGACGTAACATTTGAATTTAAACGACTACAATTTCCAATGCTGCTTGCTTTCGCTATGACCATAAATAAGTCCCAGGGTGAGTCGTTGAGTGTTTGCGACGATAATCTTGAAAACCCATGCTTCTCTCATGGACAGTTGTATGTTGCCTGCTCCCGCGTTGGAAAACCGTCAGTTTTATTTGTTTACGTGCCAGGTAACCAAACAAAAAATATCGTGTACCACAAAGCATGACAATAAAAATATCATCACATTATTACTAACGTCATGCAATGTACGAAATAGAAAATATATTTTGTAAGTAATCGTTGTTAATTATTGAGACATTAAATCAATAAATAAAGTGATCACTCTGTAATACGTTTTGGACTACGATAGGACAATAACATTTGACAGAAAGAAATCTGTCGGGGCAGCTAGTACAAAATATAAACAATATGTGGCTTTTAAGTTAACCCAACATTTAATCATATAACTTATAAAAGTATAACGCGTAATTAGGACAAATGCCGAAAATGTCCCCGGATTTTGGTGAAAAAGTTGTGAAGCGTTACCGGATTTGGAGAAAAAATTCTGGTAAGCCTACTGTATTTGATACCTAAAATGTGGGTCCCATACTACACCACCATATTCCAACAGTGGTCTGATCAGAGTTTTGTACCCCAATTCCCTTACTTCTCTAGTACATCTCCTCAACACTGTTTCCAATAGGTGAACGATTTTGACCACTTTTACTGCCTGACAATGTGTCCTTCCCAGTTAAGTTTGTTATCAAATGTTATGCAAAGAGATTTATATTTCGAATCTTCAATAAGCAGCTCCTTACCCACTTTATAACCATAATCAACCTTTAGCTTTCAATCTGTGTACCTAATAACCTTGCTCTTCTTTGGATTAATCTTCATCCCTTGTTGACTCATCCAGTTAGATATCCTATCTAAATCACCCTGCAATCTTCTAAAGTTTTGATCCTCTTATATAACATTATGTCATCTACAAACACTATAACTTCTGATAGTAAACCATTAACACAATCATTCATTTCAATTATGAATAGCAATGGTCCCAATACACTACCCTGTACTGGTTTTAAGAGTTTTTTTCCGTTCATACTTATCATTTTATGTGGGATTTAAGGTATGTACTTGGTCCTGTCATTTACCCTGTACTGATTTTAGAAGCTCTTTTCCGTTTTTTTCGTTCGTGCTTATCAGTACTCGGATTTAATTATTGTAATCGGATCCGAGGTTCCCACGTTCACTTCTACTTCTTTTGATACTACATTTCCTAGTCTAACTTTTTTCTTTCTAACTTTTAAGAATTCTTCTACCCAGCAAATCACCCTTTTATCAACTCCATAGTTTTTACCTTATTTAGCACCAGTTTATGGCTTACTATGTCAAAAGCCTTTGAAAGATCTAGTGCTAAACTATCAACTTCACCTCCCCTGTCCCTTTAATTTGAAATATCTTGCATCTAGCATCCCTTTAATTTGAAATATCTTGCATATAGCATACTAACTGAGATTTGCATGAGTATCTTTGCCTAAAGCCATGTTGCCGACTTATAAACCAATTACGTTCCTCACAGACACATCTGATGTGGTTGCGTATTAATATCTCCATTAATTTACCTACCACTGATGTGAAGCTGACTTGCCTGTAGTTTTCGACTCTATTTGTCACCCCTCCTTTATCATCCTGCACTACCATCTCACTTCTCCAGTCATCTGGTAAGCAAGTATCCAGAATCAGTTTAAATAATGTTTCAAGAAAAGGTGCAATGTTACATCTTGGTATCTTTAATACATCCATAGTAATATTATCCACACTTGCCCCTTTACGCTT
Source organism: Vandiemenella viatica (assembly GCA_031002005.1). Lineage (NCBI taxonomy): Eukaryota > Metazoa > Arthropoda > Insecta > Orthoptera > Morabidae > Vandiemenella > Vandiemenella viatica. Next base: position 259,442,610 of record JARYHS010008074.1, read on the forward strand.
TTTTAGATTCCTTAGTTCCTTCATGATATCTTCATACTTAATTTCAAATTTTCTAACAGCATTGATAGGCTCATTTTCTGATATAATCCCTACCATTCCTGATTCATAGTCTCTAATGGTCTCACTAAACTAGTTACTTAATAACTCTGCCTTTTTTAAATCCTCAGTTACTTCTTCTCAAGCCTTATCTATAATTGTCTCAACACCATCGTTTCCCCTAAGTAACCCATAAAATGTTTAGATGCTTCAGTCAGTGGTTCCTCTGCACCAACAATATTCTAATATTCTTCATAAACTTATCCTTAGCCAGTTTCTTTGTCATTATTAATTCTGCTTCTTCTCTTCAAATCGACCATCTAAGGACCATGAAAACTAATCCCGTGCATTCATTTCAATCCTTCTTTTCTTGACTTCCAGTAGTTCTTCATCCTTTCACTTTGTTGTTTCCTATTTTCTTCCGTCTATATGTTACTACATTTCCTCTTCTCCTTCTCCTGGAAATATTCTCCTTGAAATTTGGGATCAGTCTCCTAAAAGTTGCTCTAACTTGTATTCAGTCTTCTGTTATTCCGATCTTAGTCATATCTTTCTTTACTCCTTGGATCCACTGGTTGCCCTTCTTACTCTTGTAAATATGATTGAAAATTCTTTTTGTAAGACTGTTGTTATCCATTCTCATTATGTGACCAAAAAAACTGACTCTCCTCTTTCTGATCGTGTCTGACACCCTTCCAATTTCTTCTTCTTTGTATAGATCTTTATTTTCTCAAGATTTTCCTTTCCCTTTTCTCTATCTCTTCTATTTCTCCAGTTTTCATAGAGAACAAACATTCTGAGGCGTACAGATCTTCTGGTTTGATTACTGTGTTGTAGTGTTTGATTTTAGTTTTCCTTGAAAGATTCTTCTTACGAGGGTTGCCTTTTAAGTTTTTACAAAAAGTGAAACAGAAACAACCAATTTCGAAACAAAGTGTTTTATTGCTTTTCAAAATATTCTCCCTTAAGGTCTATACATTTTTGCATACGTTCAAACCAATTCTGGAAACATTTTTTCCACTGTGAATCTGATATTTCAGAAACATGGGTTTGAAAGTCTTCAACAGCTTCTTGAGGTGATGAAAATCGCTGTCCGCGCATCTGTTGTTTGACAGTGGGGAACAAGAAAAAGTCATTAGGCGATAAATCTGGTGAATACGGGCAATGAGACATTAATTCGGTGTTTTTCTCCTTCAAATATTCAGTTGTTTGACGTGCTTTATGGGATTATCGTGATGAAGAATGATGCGACGTTTTTTGTTCTTTTTTCTTATTTCATCGAAGACCGTTGGCAAACAAACTGTTGTATACCATTCGGCATTAACAGTTCTTCGATCCTCTAATGGAATGGTTGCGACGTGTCCAGTACAACCGAAGAAACAAGGGATCATTTTCTTGGAAGTGCTCCGTGAACGAACAACTTTGGTGGGATTGGGTTCATCATCAAACACCAAAACAGTAGACTGTTGTTTCCTTTCAGGTTCATACGAATATATTCAAGTTTCGTCTCCTGTAACAATGTTGTATGTGGATTTTGAACGTCCTCGGTCGAATTTTTTCAACATTTCCTGACACCAATCAACACGACCCTTTTTTCTGCGCTTCGGTCTAATTTTGCGGAATCCACCTGGAACATATCTTTCTCACACCTAAATGTTCATGCAAAATCGATTGTATTGCAGTCTGCGATATCGTAAGAGACGCCTCTAACTGTCTGTAAGTCACATGCCGATCTTCTTTGATCATGTTGCGCACAGCATCGATGTTTCTAGGAATGACAACCGATTTTGGCCGACCTTCTCGACATTCATCACTGACGGACGCACGACCATGACGAAATTCTGCAAACCAATTGTAAAAAGTCTTCACTGATGGTGCTTCATTACCAAAAGTTGCACGAAGCGATTCTATACATTGTTGTTGAGTAAGGCCATTTTTGCACAAACTTGCTTCTTTTAAACGTTCACTATCAACAACTTACTCAGTAAATTTCTAAATTTCCACTGGCTTCACAATAACAAATGTCATTGATCACAAATATAGTGGTGCCACAACTCATCAACGCCACCTGTTGTTCGATTGTAAAAACTTAAAAGGCAACCCTCGTATTGGATGTATCTTTAGTCAATTGGTATCCTAGTTCTATTTTTCTTGCTCTTGATACGTTTGCTTCCTTATCAAGCTCATTAATCTGAATTACTCCACCTAGATATTAAATTTATTGACGTTGTCAATTTTTCCATACTCTGTGTTTACTAATATGGGTGAATCCTTAATATTGGTCATGAATTTAGTCTTCTCAAAACTTTCCTTGCTATTTATTTCAGAAGGTTGATTTGTTCGAATGCGGTTTCTATACTTCCGGAGAGGACTGCTATGTCATCAGTGAAGATCAAACAGTTTACCTAATCTAATCTCATGACGAATTCCCCTTTCATTGAGTTTCTCTTCCCATACTCTTACTACTTTCTCCAAAACGCAATTGAAACACCAGTTTTTATTTTAAATTCCTCTGAGATCTCTCCAATAAATTTCACTTTTGAATTTGTTCCAGTGAGGGTCTGCCTGATTTTTTTTTTTTGCTGTCGTCAGTCTTTAGACTGGTTTGATGCAATCCTCCATCCCTTCCTATCCTGTGCTAACCTCTTCATTTCTACATACCCCTTACAACCCACGTCCTCAATTATCTGCTTCATATATTCTAATCTCTGTCTACCTCTACAGTTCTTACCTTCGACTGTTCCCTCCACTAACAAATTAACCAATCCAGCATGTCTCAAAATATGACCTACCAGCCTGTCTCTTCTTCCTGTAAGCTTCTTCCATAAACTTCTTTTCTCACCCATCATTTCCAAAACTCGTTCATTTCTTACTTTGTCTGTCCACCTAATTTTCAGCATTCTTCTGTAGCACCACATTTCAAATGCTTCAAGTTTCTTTCTTTCCGGTATTCCTAAAGTCCATGTTTCGCTACCGTAAAGTGCTGTGCTCCACACATAGAGTTTTAAAAAGTTCTTTCTAACTCCTAGATCAATATTTGAAACTAAAAGGTTTCTCTTTTTCATGAAGGCTCTTTTTGCTAGTGCTATTCTGCTTTTAACATCATTCCTGCTTCGGCCATCGGTTGTAATTTTGCTTCCCAAGTAACAGAACTCACTCACTTCTCCTATAGCATCCGATCCTATTTTATATTTAATCTGCTACTAGTTGACTGATTTTAAATCAACATGAAATACCTCCGTTATGTTCTCTTATTGCTAACCTCTTTAACCTCATCACCTCCCTGTTATAGTACATAGGTTCTGTATTTCTCTTTATTTTCTGTTTTGGAATAAACATTTCTTCACTCTTTTTGTTATTTCCTACTTCGACTGCACTGTACTTGTGCCATTCTTCCATTTGCTGAAATTTTCCTTGAAATATCTTTTCACTTTTGAAATTTGTGCATTGTTATAATTGTACCTGCTTCCTCCTTCAATTCTGGCCACTGGTTTACTGAATCCCTTTAAATCCATCAGAACTGCATTGTGATCACTTATTCCTTCAGTTACTTGACACCCGATAAGGTTATCATCAGAGTTTATTAGGAAGATGTCCAACATGTTTTGTCCGCTGGTGTTCTGCTCAGCTACTTCTGTAAAGCCTCCTTCTCTTGCTAAGTTATCTGCAAATCTCTGTTCCCTTGTACTTCCTACCCACTTGACACCTGGCAAGTTTGAATCCCCACCATTAATGACCATTCAATGCTCACTTCTGAACTCTGAATATGAATTTAGTTTCTCTCCAAGAGCCTCAACTTTATCATTCATTCTTCTTCTATGGTACGCAGCCAACATCCTGAGTTTTTCTTTTTTATTTCCCCAGAAGTCTACCCCAAGTAACTTATGGTCATGATCTCTGAACACCAATGAACTGTAGTAGTCCTTGCTAAATGGTATAAATACCCATCCACCAGTTGGTTCTCTGTCTCTGCGGTACACTCTGTAAGGGAGCGTGCGTAAACCAAGTAGCTCCATTTTGGTCTTTTCCCCCACGTAGGCCTACGTGGCTTTTGCCTCTACTCCCCCTCCCCCCCGCGTAGCATGCAGCTTTTTTCCCTTTTGATTCTAGTAGACATTTTGTTCTGTTTTCTCTTGTCAGACGATTGTAAATTACATACAGAGATAATTAACTGAGGGAAATAAATATTCACATGCTGTTGTGAGTTCTGTTCCTCATTTTAATTGTGAAAAATGTTATAAAAGGAAAGCTACCTGACCTGGCTCGGAACCCCTCCCCCTCACCTCCCCCCACGTTGCCCAGCATAGCCTTCCAGCCAATCCCTCCCTCCCCTGGACCGAGCCACGTAGTTTGTGCACGCTCCCTAACCATCGGGGAAAACCTCATTGTCTAGTACTCCTTCCTTTAACCAAGATTCTACCGCTATAGCTACTTGATGTTCATGTATCTCTATTAGGTTTGCAAACTCCATTACTTTGTTCATTATACTTCTACTATTTATCAGTAACACTCTTATCGCTAACTTTGTGATATTTTCAGCACTAACATTAGCCTTCACAGATCTGCCCCCCTCTGTTATTGTTTCAAAAGCTTCATCTATTTCTTTAGGATTAGTGATTTCTCTAACTATGGATCTACACTCAGTACTCCTTTGATTACCTATTTTTATTCCCTCACCAGCAGCACCTAATCTAAAAAAAGAAAGGCACAGTCCTGACTCCGTCATCACTGGAAGTAGGCTCCCTTACAGCCTTAGTTAACAACTCGGAAAGTATTCCCTTGCCCCTTCTACTTAAGTGTAGGACATGCCTAGTGAAACCATACATACTAATGGTCTCCACAGGCACACCCCACACGACAAAACTAATGCCATTCCCAACAGTGGTATCGAACGTCAAAATGCCGAATCGGTAGAGCTGCCTACTAACATCGGATTATTTGTACCCAAAATCGATATATGAAAAAATACAACCCTAATAACCACAATTTTCGTGGCAGTTTGGCACAAGCATATGACGCACAAAGATGGAACGAATGGCATGTGCAGGTAAGTATAAAAATATTGAGAATTACGTTTTGCAGCAATGTTACAATAGAATTATTACACACCATCATTAATTTTGTCCATCAGATGTAAAACCCATTGGATTATTATAATATGGAATATCATTGCTTCTAAAAGAAAGTTTACAATGTGTTCAAATAAGGATACTGGATTAGCAGCTTCAAATGGAATAAGAGTTTTTAAAAAATCTTAAAATACTTATAGTGGCAACCCTACTATAGTGTAACAGTGCAACGTTTGTTTGTGTATAATAAACTACCAGCGTTTATAACATGTTTGCAACATTAGTACAGTTATCAGATCTGAGAATACAGTACAGGTGCTAGATGCGTGAAAACAGAGCAGCACGTGCATAAAGAGGCGCAGGCTAAAATAAATTGTAGTAGTCGGTAGTTGATCATATTCAAGTCTCGAATTTTATTGGAGTATTCCTGTTTTTTTCTGATACAGTTTAATTGATCCTCTTTAGTATTAATCGGTCCCCTTTCAACCACCGTGTATTAATCTACCCCTGTAAAACTCTTATCGTCCCCTTGGGGTTGATATCGACCACTTTGGCGACCCCTGCTCCAGGTGAATGCCGGTCGAATGACACCGACGTCAATGTGGCGTAAAACCCATTAAAAAAAGGCGTCCTGATTACGGTATTTAGATGGTTTTTCCTAATCTTTTACGTATATACTACGAAGGTCCTTGAAGTTTAGTCTTTAAAATTACACAGTTCATCAACAAATAAACACCTATCATACTCAACAAAGCTTACATTATTCACTATTCACAGACAGATGGCATCGCGTACGAGTTTTCATTAATTAATAAGTGACAGGAGAAGCCATGGGTGAAATCGCTATGGGTATTTATTCCCTCAGTATAACACCATCGAAAGTACTTTCCATAAGGTTGTCAACGCGAGGTAAATCTGATATGGGAAAAACAAAATCTTTTCCGAGGTGATATAATATAGATAGGCATAGTATAGACTAGTCTTATGATTAAGAATTCGTTCGTAACAATCGGTGTTTATTTCAGCGGCGCGGACGTGAATGCGACTTCGGCGTCTGGCTGGACGCCGTTGCTTCTAGCTACTGCTGACGGCCACCAGACCCTGGTGGCTGCTCTGACCAAGGCGGGCGCAGACATCGCCAGGCAGATGGGAAGTCTGGGGACACCGCTGCACAGGGCGGCCGGCTCGGGATACGTGCCCTGCGCCCGCATTCTGCTCGCCACGGGTGCTGATACGAATATTCGCTCGCTCCGCGACGGCTACACCGCGCTGCACCTAGCCGCTATGTCTGGAAACTCGCTCATATGCAAGCTGCTGTTAGACTACGGGGCATACATGGAGGCGCGCACGGAGGCCGGATGGACAGCACTACACCTGGCGTCACAGGCCGGCCATCTCGGGTGCGTCGACGTCCTGCTGGAAACGGGAGCCGACCCGGACGTCGCCGGCGACGTGCTCGGAGCGCGGCCTCTCCACCTGGCTGCGGAGCACGGACACTCCGAGTGCGTGCGCCGGCTGCTGGTAGCGGGTGCAGACCCGCGACTCACGGCCGGCCCCGCGGCTGATACGCCACTTCTCGTAGCAGCGCGCGCTGGCTGGGAACACTGCGTCGCTGCGCTGCTGGCAGACGAGAGGACAGACCTGCAAGGCAGCCGCGCGCTCAACACTGCGGCAGAACGCGGACACGAGGGCTGCGTTCAAATGATTGCATCTGCTGCTGCACAACGTGCTTATCGCACCACTATGTAAGTGCAGGAGCTGCCGATTTTTATTCGCGTTAAACCAATTACAATTTGTCATTAAATCTCCGGCATGAGCCTGTCTCATACACGATTGCTCATTTCTGAAATAAAATGGACTGGAATCAAACAACACATCTAATCTGAAAGCGAAATATTTCCATTTTATCCTTAGTATAATTCTTGTATTTTTGATGTGACGTGAATAAATCATTAAAAAAAGAAAAGATAAAAGTGCTCCCTAAATATGCTAAGTTTTTACTTATCAGTATACCAGTAGTTATTTTAATCTTAGTAGATTATATACCAAACATTTCACCGAATTTTTTTCAACAATATGGCATTCTTTCCAAATTTGCACTCAGTAAAAATTATCCTGTTGTCCTACCTCAGATGAAAGTAACAAAAATTTGGGGGGGGGGGGATATACCAAATTTGGCCTGAATTATTAAATAATCTCATTCTTCATGGAAATAAAATGGGTTTTACAGCCATTATTTTATGTTTATTTTGTAACATAGTAATTATATTACATTAAATATTTCACAAACAAAATTTTTATCTGATATTCTTAGGCGGTTTCTTTAAACGATCATAATATTAACTGCAGTGTTGTTGTAGGCCATTTTTCGGCAGTTGCTCAGTAAATTAATATCAAACCACCCACAAAACCAAAAACAAGATACAATACGGTTCATGTTAAACAGATTAAACAGAACACCACTAACAAAGAAAAACTATCAAACAAAACTCGACTCACTAAAGGAAATAGCAACAAAAAATGGATATAAATCACAGACAGTAGACACAATAAACAGAAAAATGCCAAACAAAATGGAGAAAGAACAGACAATAACTGACACAACCCAACTTCAGCCACCCAGTACCCATCAGATAAGGACACCGACAACACATACAATTCAAAACAACTCACAAACCACAAAAGACATTGGAAATAAAAGTAAATGGTACTCAATGACATTCCAACAAATAAACCCACAGAATCACAAACATTAAAAAACAAGCCATAAACATCGCTCTACTAACAGACAACTCAGTTTAAAAAAAATTAAATACTCAGGAACAGACAACTATCAAAACTCAGGCATATGTCAACTGACATATCACAATTGTGAGGCAATAAACATAGACAGACAAGAAGACAGTTTAAAACTAGTTACAAAGAACACACGAGGGCACTTAAGTACAGCAACCACTCCACATTCACTGAACATCTAATAGAAAATGATCACTTACCAACAGACATTAACACAGACATGCAAATACTCACAATGACAGAAACAATACCCTCACTCTACAAGAAAACTAACAAATACAAAAAGCAATAAAAAATGGCAAGCAGGTTCTGAATGATCACATAAACTTAACAAACCAAACACTGTTCAAACTGGTAAACATACAATAACGCTACAGTAAAGAAATAAACCTAACAGATACATGCACTCACACACTTACATAAAATTGGAAACAAAATAACAAAACATCAATCTCCCACGCAATTTCAAAACTGACTTTAAGAAAACAAGATGGCCACCGAAAACAAGTGAGTTGTAGCAGATGCAATGTTTACATCCTGTACACAGCAGCAAAGACAAATGGCTGGAATGGAAACATGCTCTGGAGAAAAAGCAGAGATGGGTATGTATGACCCTGGAAACCACTAATGTAAATAGCAAGTGTAAATAATCAGAAAATGTATCAATTTAGAATTATGTCAAACACTATATAATAAGTTTGTAAACCCATGTAAATTTTAAAATAGGTTCGTCACTGATGATGCCTCGGCGAGAGGCAAAATGAGTACTGCAATAACGCTGCAAATACAGTTGCACTGGCATCATTTTATCATTTAATTTAATAATATTAACTGTTTCTATATTCTGTATTAGGTCTAATGGTTAGTTATTTATCGTGTGACTAAGCAACTAATAAGACATATATAAATATAAGCAATATATTCAAGGACAAGAACGTTGGTAGCATTCACAAATCTGTGTCCACTTGTTGCATATAGGCTAAGAAGGTTGTTGTAGCACTGATAACATCTAGACCTGGTCCATCGTGCTTCCTTAGAGGGTATTCGTTAATGATGGGCTCCACAGTCCGGGAAGGAACCTCACAGTCACAGACAGGAGAATCCTGAAATCCTCACTTATAGAGCATGACAGTGCATTTGTCATGTCTTGTTCTTAGGCGGTTTAGCTTAAGCCACTGCTCACTGTTCAGATGGAATCCATAAAGTCCAGTTGTAGGATTTTCAATTTCTTGATGTTTCACAGATGGTGAATTCCAGCTTTGTCTCCATTTTTCCGTGACATTGAAGTCAAATACCTCATACTAGATTTCTGGATTTAAGATGAGTTGGAGCTATACCATTAAGGAAATCGTGGAATGCAAGATACTGTGGATGGTCAGGATGATTTAACTTTATCCAATCATGTACCGTTGCTTCTAGACGTCTTACCTCCGAAGATGGAATATTATTGTTGATGCTTCATTAATACAGATACAATGGGCAACTAATATTAGTCTCATCTAAACTTTATGAATCATTTATTAACATTGTTGCAATGGATTGAATTATAGCAAGGGATCTGGTGAACCATGATTAATTTGCAATGATGCGGACTAAGATTATTGTTTATGAATTTGAAATTAATATTTTTGCTCACTTAACTTGTTTAGTTTCATTTTATTGGCAATAATGGGCCCCCTCATAATTAAATAATTTTAAAATAATCCATTTTACATAATTAATTAACATAGTGAAATATATTTGTGGAAAGGATGATGTTGCCTTTATTGAATTAAAATATCAAATTATGTTACCATATTCGCTGAGATTTATTGAATTTGATTTAAACTTCAGGTAAATTTATAGATCGTGGCTTTATTAATTTATAATAATTAATTGGTACATTTAAAAGATGCGAATCAAAATAATTCAAAATAAAAGAATATACTCTACTGATATATTTAAAAGGGCACAGAACAAAGTGAAAAAAAAGTATTCAAACAACAGAACCTGAACAAAATAAATATCTGCGTTCCTCAGGTAAGCAACTGCCAGAACATTTATTCTGAGGTTAACATCTCTACAGATGTTGGACGGCACTCTTCCCCTTCAAAGCCACCTGCGCTGTTTTACAAAACTTATGCCAGCCTGTGTTCACACGTAGGATTACCGTTGCTGATATAGTACTGTTATTTGAAAACATAATCTTAGTAAATTCAATTATTTAATGTATCAGATCAGCTATGGAATGATATAAACAGAACTAAGCATTTATCGGGAACTTTAGTTTGACTGAATTACATTTAGTTTGAATATTTTTGTAAACAAACAGTCTGAATCTGTCTTGAAACATAACGGCTGGATCAGTATTTGCTATCAGTTTTTTATTTACTGTTCCAGGCATTGTTATATTTTAATTTGGTTTATGTACTGCATTCTCACACAACATACACATTAAAATACCACTAAACTGATACCAAAAAGTTATGAAACAGGAGAAATTCTAACAGATTTTAATAAAAATATCATCTTCACATTTCCAAAGAAAGCACAAGCCAACAAATGTGAGAATTATCGCACCAACATCTAACATCACAAGTGTCAAAATTACTGACCAGAATAATATACAGAAGAATGGAAAGAGTAATAGAAGAGATAGTAGGTGAAGATCAGTCTGGGTTTAGGAAAAACCGCAGTAAACTTACAAGATTAGTAATTCTGGCTTTAAGATTAATACTTGAAGGGTGGATCAAGGAAAAAAAGAAGATACTCTTATGGCATTTGTTGATTTAGAAAAAGCTTTTGAAAATGTTAGATGGGACAAGATGTTCACAATTTTAAAGAAGACAGTTATAAAATATCGAGTAGAAGAATGCATTATAAACTATATAAGAACCAAGTGGCTACAATAAAAGTGAAAAATGAGAAACATACATCAGTTAAAAAGAATGTGAGAAGGTTGTAATCTATCCCCTATTCAACTTTTATGTAGAGGAAGCAATAAAGTAAAATTCTCGTGTGGTATAAGTGTTCAAGGAGAAAAAATCAGTAAGCTACGATTTTTTAATGACATTGTCTTGTTAGCAGAACAGGCTGAGGATATTTGTAGTTGCTGAAGGAATATTTTGGACTGAATCAAACCAAGACAAAAGTGATGATGTAACAGAGGTGATTACAATCACAGTAGATTAAATATAAAAACAGGATCGGATGCACTAAGAGAAGTATGTGAATTCTACTACTTGGGAAGCAAAATTACAACTGATGATGGAAGCAGGAAAGATGTTAAAAGCAGAATAGCACTAGCAACAGAGGCGGCCTTAGGGGGTGGCGAACAGGGCAATCGCCCATGGCCTCACACTTCGAGGGGCCTCGCGCAGTTACCCGAGTTGATCAAAGTTTATGTTAAATATAATTATTTTATCTTCAGCTGTTAGTGTAACAATAAAATAAAGTTGTTTAATTGATGATAAAGTATATATTAATTACTAACTAATGAAAATTTCTCAATTAGATTTATTAATTGTCACATTCGCATAATAGCAGGAGAAACATCTGATATTGATGGACAAGAACTGTATGAAGAAAACGACGGCGGTATCACAGTGTTGACATAAATAATAGAAAAAACATTAACTGAATTACTGAAGTGTACCCCACTATCAAAGTAGTCTTGAAAATTATTGCCACCACACGTAATACAGTTGTGTCCGCAGAAAGAAGTTTCTCATGGTTAAAAAATATTAAATCATATTTGAGGAATTCGATGACACAAGATTAATTTTTAGCTCTTTCTATTCTATGAATTGAAAATGAAATAGCTCATTCGTTAGATTCTTGTGCTTTTATTAAATATTTTAGTCTCAGGAAAAGGCGCAAACATCATTTTTAAATCCCTGCGTATATCTTCCCAGGCCTTAATGTACTTCAGTTTAATCTTAATGATTTGTCATCTTTATGTTTGTTAACTTTTAATAACTTTTCTAATATAATATTTTAAAACTCAAAGGTTATTTTTATGATGTTTGCCTTTTTCGTTAAACATCAGAAATACTTACGATTAATATATTCTGTACAAAGGATAGGGGCCTCGCAAAGATCTGCCGCCCGGGGCCTCGCAATGACTAAGGCCGACGCTGACTAGCAATAAGAGTCTTCATGAAATCTTTTAGTTTCATATATTAATCTAGGACACAAAAAGAACTTTTTGAAACTTTATGTCTGGGGCACAGCACTTTATGATAGCGAAGCATGGACTTTAGGAATATTGGAAAGAAAGAAAATTGAAGCATTTGAAATGTGGTGCTATAGAAGAATGCTGAAAATTAAGTGGACAGGCAAAGTACGAAAAGAACGAGTTTTGTAAATGGTGGGTAAGGAAAGAAATTTGTGGAAGAAGCTTACAGAAAGAAGAGACAGGCAGGTAGGTCATATTTTGAGACATGCTGGATTGGTTAGTTTGTGAGTGGAGCGAACAGTCGAAGGTAAGAACTGTAGAGGAAGCAGAGATTAGAATATATGAAGCAGATAATTGAGGACGTGAGTAGTAAAGGGTATGTAGAGATGGAGAGGTTAGCGCAAGATAAGAAGGGATGGAGGATTGCATCAAACCAGTTGAAAGACTGATGACGTCAAAAAAAGTCCGGAAATAATTCTGCATATTTACAACTAACCACTTCGCTTCTTTCTTAGAAACAAATTTCGTCATTCATAGCCTTGGTAATTAATGGGAACTGGGTCTTAGGGTCCTATCGAATGTTCACACCAACCCACTTTTCTAATTTAGGAATTTTAATTTTAAATTATTTTAGTATTTTCAGTAAATTTTTCATCACTTTCTTGTAATATATTCCAATCACTTACCACAAAAGAAACTTTATGCATTTCCTTTTGCCTGATTTCGAGTGCCAGTTTGTGGTCATGGTTATCTTTTCCCTTTCATTTGCTGGACCCGGATATATTGTAGTGTTCCAATACCTAGGTCCCAAAACCACCTGACCTACGTGAGCACCAGAGATAGTAGGGGTTTAAAGGAAAGTGTTATTTCCAGGCACAACCGCGGCATATTTGGCTAAAAAGGCTAGATTACAGAATAAATGAAATTGTAATAGGTAAATGATGGAAAAGTAGGCCCAGGTGAAAAAACTCGGCTTATTCACAACTCAATGTGTATAATCCTAAAAAAAAGGACAGTACTATAAATAGTAATTTTTTTCCTCTTTGTGCGAGGCTGTGGATGGCGAGAAGGCGATTACCGAAATAATAGATTGGCGCATAATGGACGCGTAGATGTTTGGTTGGAGACCAGGCCGGCTTCCTTTGGTAGTGACAAAGTAGACTTAGACTTGAACTGCCATTCTGACAGTAAGTAACACTCACTGGCCATAGTCCGCTTTATAATAACACTGATAGTCTTGGCGTTATCACTAGTGAAGGGACGAGGAGCAAGACTCCACACAAACACAGCGGATGAGACAATCTTTGAGCCGAGCGTGGTGGGTGAGCGGTTAACGCTCTGACCTCAAATTCGGGAGGACACCGGTTCGAATTGGATGCTTCCTTCAAAAAAGCCATGGCCGAATTCCTTCACGTTCCTTGTCCCCAGTCCCATACCGCCTCTAATGACTTCGACATCGACGAGGCATAAAGCTATAAGTAAAAAAAAAAGAAGCAATCTTGGAGTGTCAACAGCTGGTATCTGGTAGAATTGTTTCTTGCAGTGGTGTGACTTCTTGAAGACATAGAGTAACTGTGGTAAAATGCTTGGCATCAGTATTAAAATAACTTTCCTATGAAACAGTTCATCCGATGCTCAACAGCTGAGATCTACAGTTTTGCTTTCTTCTGTCCCATGCTCTGTATGTTATCTAAAAAAGGTGAATTTGTTCCATTTTCATGGTAACTGTGATAAAATCAATTCATCATTTAATTCACGTTAAAACAGATAAATAAATATGTTTATTAAAGAGATGGGGGAAAACAGGAGAGCCAATTCTTATACAACTTTAGAAAAGGCAACTTTGGTGTTTGACTTTCCTGTTTCTTTCCTTATTGGTAAAACTTCCAGTGCTAGTATCTCCTGTCCTGCATGGGTTTTGTCCAATCCAGTTTCAACCTATCACCTGATGTGTATGATCAGTCTGAACCAAGCACCAACTCTTCAATTCTGAGCTACAGGGTTTGCCCCAAAATTAATGAGACAGGTTCAATTAAAATTGATTTATTGAACATTGTTTCAAATACACTTAATAGTCTTAGGCCCCATGAACATACACCACTTCAAGTGGTTCTGAAACTATCAAAGCATTTTTTAAAGCTGTCCTCCAGTATGTATATTAAAACTCTTGTTACAGTTGCTTGAATCTCAGAGATGAACTCTGGATGTTGACTTTACAGTACCCTCTTGATCTTTGAAAACAAAAAGTCTGGCAGTGACCAGTCGGGGCTGTACAAGGTTCATATCAGCATTGCCAAATTTATCTTTTCCAGGAAGTCCCTAAAAAACAGCACCTGTGAGCTGTAGCACTGTTGTGATGAAGCCACCAGTGATCGACAATGTACGAATGGGCTCGGGCGACTCTTTTCATCTCTTTTTGGAAATCCTACCTCATCAGCAATTACTCTTACACTTGCGTTTCTGTCACAGTCCAGAGCGTCCTTTACACGCATCAGATTTTCGTCAGTTTTAGATGGCTTCCTTATCATCCACTTGTTCCCGACTATCTTTGTACACCTTGTGCCACTTAGAAACTTGAGGATGAGACAGAGTGTCATCTCTGTAAGCATCTGTCAACGTTTTGAATGTTTCTTAGTGGATTAGTCAAGTCTGAAGCTAAATGTGATCGCATAACTTTGCTACAAATTTCCCTTGAGTCGAGACTCGAAATGAAAACAGCCTTCAGCTCACGTGCGGTTCTGTTCGGAGGTGACTGAGCAAAGTTGCTAAGTTTCGCCACCATGAATCCCACCCAGTTAGCGTAAGCTTTGGTGCACTGAGGCAACTACGGAAAATTAGTCTCATTACTTTTGGGACATACCCTGTATGACATGATTACTTGTGTCATTATGTCAATCAATCCAACATAATAAACTGTTAATTAAAAGATGCAGCAAAGTGAACTTTGTAATATATAATTGGTTCAAAATGGGAGAAGACCATAGGCAGCGGGTGACAGGGTCAGGGTGATGATATGAAATAAGATATTTATTAATCCAGTTTCTCATTTTATAGTACAGGTGCACATTTGACATTGGACAAGTCATTTTAATGATTTGATGTTAGATATATATTTGAAATGATGACAGATGACTGATAATACAATGATAAAATAAGTATACATGAAAAAATTAATTATGATACAATAGTGGATAAAAACAGAATTTCAGGAATCCTAAAGCCCAGTTTTTGTATCCATATATTCACTAATAGTGTGTGTATCCATTTAAATGTCTTTTGTTTTGTTTTAAATGAGCTACATGAGGCATATTTTACTTTCTCTGGTATTTTAATGTAAACTGCTATTCCTGAATTTAAAATATATTTTTGATATGTTGAAGTACTGAAAAACATTTTATAGATGTCTGAATGTCCTCTAGTGAAGTAATTGTGTACCATATCACTTTTTATTACTTTGTTGTTTTTTAGTAGATAATCTCTTGTAAGAAGGACTATTTCATAGATGTATAGGCATGGAACATTTAGAATGGCAAGGTTAATGAAACGTGTTCTACATGATTCAAATCTTTTTAGTCAACTTATGGTTCTCAATGCTGTTTTTTGCATCTTAAATATTTCAGTGCTTTGTGATGAGTTGACAAGAAAATAATTCTATACCTTATCAGTGAGTGGAAATGGCCATAGCACACTTGCATTACTGTACCAATACTTGAGGTATCTCTAAGAATTCTCAGTCCATAACACACTGTAAACATTTTTTTTTTTTTTTTTTTTTTTTTGCTTGTGTGTACATCCCATTTCATGTTCTTTTGTACTCGTAATCCTAAGAATTTGGTTTTATTTACATTTTTTTGACCTTTTTCATTTACAGCCACCTGCTAGCTGGGTGGGGTAGAGAAAAGTTCAGACACAGTGTTTTTCCCTCATTAAAGATTAGGTTATTTGCATCAAACCAGTTTTTCAACTCAATCATCAATTCGTTTGCTACCAATTCTAATTTTTTAATATATATATATGTGTGTGTGTTTGTGTTCGGGGAGGTGAGTAAAATACTTGTGTCATCTTCAAATTGAACTGCATCTTTTGGGCGAACATTCTTAGTGAGATCGTCTATATAAATTAGAAACAAAATAGGTCCTAACACAGAGTCTTGGGATACGCCATTCTTCACAAACTCCTCGTCTGAGGTAAATTTTTTCCTGGTAGAATTTCTCTGGTGTGTTGTTTCATGATCTACAGATATTCTTTGTTTTTGGTTTTCAAGATATGATCTAAATCAGTTTTTTTATTTCCTCTTATCCCCACTTTTTTCCATTTAACAGAATACTGTGATCTATTACATCAAATGCCTTTGAGAGGTCCAGGAAAATACCTGTAGCCATTTCATTTCCATCCAAACTTTTTATAACGGAGTCTAAGAATTCAAAAATTAATGTATGAGTAGATTTTTTTTTTTCTGAATCCATGCTATTGGCTAGAAAGTGGTGTGTACTTGTTGATAAACTTCAGCAGTCTATCAAGGAAGAATTTTTGAAGTGTTTTTGAAAAAAAAAAATTAACTATCAGAGAAAGAAAGCAATAAGGTTATAAAGTCAGGCCATACCATAGTGTGAATATGGTGGCATTAGTTTGGGCAGGGCCTATAGTAGGATTTTCGGGCCTTGGTTAAACTTTCTTAGCCGTCTCCTCCCTTCCACACCCCCACACCCACCCATTTTACTTTAAATTTTTCTCTCTCTCCTTTTTTTTTCATCGCATAATGTCAGAAAAATGTCCAAAATCATAATTGCAGATTTTAAAACTTGCATTTGATTTCTATTTACCTTGGGAGGTCTGGGCCCAGGGTAGGGTACTTTTGCCCTTCTACCCCTCCATAATGCTTGCTCCAAGTATGGGACCCTCATTTTGGTTATCAAATACAATATCTGGAAGGGTGCAAAAGAAAGCAACAGGAGTTGTAGGTGGCAATTACCACAGACCACAACCAGTAACTCGTATTATGACAAAGATGCTGAATTGGGAGTCATTGGAAGACTGGAGGAGGGTGAAAAGAAATTTGGTGATCTGGCTGAGAAAGATATTGGCGGAAAAGTTAAGAGAACTGCATGGAAGGGAAAAAAATGACTGAGACCACAAGCTGACAAATGAATTCAATAGTAACCAATTTTTTTTGTGTATGAGAAATCAGGAATTTGAATTAATTTTGAAGGAAAGTGATGAAAAATTGATCAAACAAGTTTAAAGAAATTAAAATTCATAAAGGGCGAAAGTAGTTGGGGGAATGAATTTACACTCAAAGGATTCAATATAATTAAAAAATAATAATAAGAAATCAGATAAACATGTGACTAAGGAAATTGCCACAGCAGTGTGCACTCCACAATTAAAACTGAAATAAAAAATATAAATTTGCATTCACTGACAATATTTGTCATTTAACCTTATTTTTATGGAAATGACCTCAAAAACATTTTAAAAGATACATAGCACATATAAAATCAATAGAAAATTATTTTAGAAGTATTTTCCTATCAGTTTCGGAGACAGAAAGCATGTTAAGAGGAAGAAAAAAATCATTTTAGCAGGTCATCAAAATAGTATAAAGGATTTTTCCAATTTCGAAATAAATTTTCTCACATTCATTTTCAGAGGTGTAAAATTAAATTATAAGCAAAACAACATATGACACTTTGGGTCTAGAAAATTTGGGTAAAGAGATATCAAAGCTTTAGTGACTTCAAAAACATGTTCAAAGTTGTGCAATAAGCAGTTTTTTTTTAAGTTTCAGACATAATTTTCAAGTTACAGCAATGATTCATATCTAATTTCATTCAGCATAAAAAGCTACGTATGATATAGAAAAATAATTAAACAGAAGTATGTTTTTTTGAAAGAAAATAGAGGTTTTGATTAATTTTCCATCATAAAAAATTTGCACTAACATGTAATGGAGAGCATTGGGAGTGAATTTTAATCAAAGGGGATTTTTTTCCAAGCATGCAAATCTATTTTTGTTTTCGATTCCAGTAAAATTTAGGCCTTAAAAGTGAATTTAAAGTTTTGGAACACTGGTGCTGGTGACGTTACAATTCAAGACAATTAGATTTGAGTAATACAATGAATAGTAACAGAAGACAAGGCTTTAGTGATTACATAACATAACATTCAGATAGGAAATAAATTTTGGTGAAGTTTGACACCTGTTTCAGACTGATAGGACTAATACTTTCGGAAATTCTCAAGATCAAGACTTATGACACACCAGAGAAAGAGTGGTTCTCACCTTGAAATACAGTAGGGACAATACTGAGTTATTATACATAAAAAGCAACTTTTCATTGATCATTTTGATAGTAGAATCAGCTGACAGACTTAATAACTTTAGGTGCAAAGATGAATTCGAGTGTTTTTTTTTATTTTTTTATTTTTTTTTATTGAAGCATTTTCAACTAAAAAACTATAACACTTAGAAGAAAGACTCTCATAATCAATAAACTGAAGTAACACACTAACACGTAGAAAATTTTCATAACAATCAGAAATAAAATAAGGTTTGGCTAGGTGAGGTCAAAATCCAATACTGCGCAAGACCGTGAGAGCTCTGTTTCAGACCGACAGGCAGCCGTGACTTTGGATCATTATTCTGGCAGACATGAGTGAGTGCAGATATGTGTATCAAGATGCAGGGAAGATTGTGTAGTTGGACAACAGTGCTACCGGTCAATTGGATGCTTCCTTCGCAATGAATTTTTACTTTTATCTGGGGTTTTGAGGGAAGCTGCTTACAGTGTGAAAATAGCCTTTGATCATTTGTTTAATTTGGATAGAGGTCTAATTCCTTTCTAAATTCATTGTTACCACTTCTGTAACTGAACATTTTTAGAGAATGCTGATTTAAAATCATCAATAACTTTACAATGTTGTTATTTAATGAACATACCTTTATCTGTTGGAATGAAACAATAAAAATAAGATAGGATAGGGAAAATAAACAGTTACCCGTCACTTACCACAGATGAAGGCAGAAGGGTGAGACACGTAAAAACACAAAAACAAAAGAATTACACAATATTTCGACCTAAGTCTTACTCATGTAGGAGGCGAGACATATGGCAGGGGGAAAGATGTGGTCACATCCAAGCCCGCCACATGAATGAAACAATAGATTGGCAGCTGTAAGAAAATTTCCGTAAGCTACCAAGGCACGGTTAAAGCTCAATTTACATGTGTTCTGAAGCAAACCCCTGCATCAGGGAGGTTTAAAATATTTTTGAAGAAATAGAAGTTTAATTATTTTCTGTGGAAATATTTTGTGATTTGTCAAGGCATCTGACTGTGTTGATCATGAAAATATCATGCAAAAGTTAAGGTATCATGTATAGATCTATTTGTTGATAAATGACTGAGCTATTGCATTTTAAACAAAAAATAGAACATGTCGTTGGAACATTTTAATCTTGTGTCCTATGATTCACAGTTTTATGTATGAGGTTATTTGGTTTGGGGTTCTATCTTGGGACTACTATTGTTTTTAATATATATAAATTACCTACTGATTGCAACACCTGAAAACTCAAATTTTTTTCCCACCTTAGGAATTTAAAATAGTCCAGATTTCTCTACTGAACATATTTTAAATTATGCCTTTGACTACATTAGAAATTGGTTCACTGCTAACGATGTATATTTATAGTTTGATAAAAAAAATCTGAAATGCTGTACAGAGAGAGTGAAGTTTCAAAGTTTTCATTTTATCATAATTTAAATTGAAAGCCACATGTCTCTGACTTACTAAAGCAATTGGGAACAGCAACATTTGAAATTTCGGAAATAGGTGATCTATGTATGAATAAACTAGTTTATTTTGCTTCTTTTCACTTCTTACTGTTATCTAATATATAAAAATGAATGTTTGTTTGTTGGTTTGTTCGTCTTCTATGCGTTCCTATATCATTCATCCGATTACAATGAAACTTTGGTGAGCTATTCTGTGCGTGCCTGTGAAGGTTTCTGACCAAAAAAAGTCCAAAAGATATGAAATTATCATGCAACCCATTCCCTCTCCTCCTATACACCCCCCAATTTTTTCCAAATATTTGATACAGGAACCCACAGTTTTTATACAATATCCATGGAACTTTGCACACATAAACTTTATAACAAACAGAAAAATTCTGTCTACATATGTTTGAAAAACTCATCCCTTTCCACCTTTACCACCACTCCCTAAATTTTTGCCACTTCATACAAACACATAATTTTTATCCTATTTTTATGGTACTTCCTATATGTATACTTTAAAACACATAGAAAAATACAGTCTGTGTTTGGTTTACAAATCTTTACCCCTCTCCTCCTTTACCCACCCTTAATTTATTCCAAAGATGGTCCTACAAATCCATAGCTCTTGTCTGATTTTGATAGTACCTAGAAATAGATGGGTTTGCTAGCTCTATGGTTAAGTTACCAACTTCCAAAGGTCTCCGACTACAATCCTAGGTTCAAATTCCAGTGGGCACAGGAATTTTTATTAGCTTGATTGCAACATATGTGCAATGCCAGACATTCAGTGATTGAGATTCCATGACATGTATAATAAAAAAGAGTGGTCTGGAGGCTCACTGGTTAACAGGCTTACTTTCGAAAACTCTCAGGTTTAGATCACAGTGGAAGCTGAAACTTTTAAGTGTGGTATTTGATCACTTGAGCAGTGGCTTAGCTAGGTTAACAAGGGCCCCAGAGCAAAAAATATTTTGGGCCCTGCCTTGTGAGGTTTGCTGGCAGGGGCTCCCTGAGTTTTAGGGGCCCCCCTGAGATGAGCTTCGACCCTCTGAGCTGCATTTGGGGACACCCTGCGCTTGGAGGCCCCGGTGCATGGCACCGCCTAGCCCTCTGATAGCTATGCCCCTACACATGAGGTACTCCAGATCTGTGGTCTGGATTCCACATTGTATTGTAGCTCCCAAAGGAAAAGATCTTGCAGTCCTACCTGTGATGCAATAGTTTATTAATTTTTGGCATAATTCAGCCAACCTTCAGGAATTAACAAACAGAAAAAATATTGTTTACATTTTGATTGCAATAAAGAAACCACTCTTCTCCTTTCCCCACCTGATGATTTAATTTTTGCCACTGTTGTTCATACAAACCCACAGTTTTTAATCCAACTTTGATAGTACTTACCACACATATTATGATTCAAAACACAATGACCTGTAGTTGAATAGTTAATGCGATTACTTGCGGAAGTTTCTGTATTAGGCCGCGGTTTAAATATGGAATAATATTCTGGTGCAATTCAACTAATGGAGACAAAGTATTCAAATCTGAAAAATGACAATTTTATGTGGGATTAGCAGTAGAACTTCATGCATAGAACTGTTAAAGCAGTTAGGAATTTTAACACTGCTGTCTGATTATACATACACATTAATATCCTCTGTTTTTTCCAATTATATTCTATTTGAAAGAAATGGTAAAAAACAGAATTATGGTACTAGATGTAAAATGATCTCCACTAGAATTACAAGTCATTGTAGTAATTGAAGTCCAATATTCAGGGATGTGTCAGTGTCATTTTAGAGCTGTAGGTTTTTATTAAAGAGAAATGATATATTTGGTGGAAGTAATATTTTCTGGAGTTAGCAAGCTGTGAGCTGGACACGGCTTGCAGACACGAACATAGCAGGAAGGTGTTTGTCCTCTATAGAATGCTTACTCGCTGACAGCTGTCACCTCCAAGTGGATTGATCTGGAATAGGTGACGTAAAATGCGAGGTGGCATACAGCCACGAAACAATTTCACTCTCAGTAGATCAGGCAGGGCCGGTGCCAGGATTTTGGGGCCCGGGGTAAGCATTCTTAGCAGTCACATAACCAGTTGGGGGCCTTTTTATTTGGCTCTACAATTTATCGAGCGGGGGCCTCTACAGACAGTGATTGGGCCCCCTGTCAGCCGATTGGCCCCCTAACGCCAGCCCTGAGATCAGGAGAAGTCCAGTAGTTAACATGGACTAAATTGTAGCAAACCGTCTCTCATAGCCTGAGCCTAACCGCATACTTTCTGTTAAGATCATATTGCCATGCTTTTAATCAATATCAACCAGTCATTATCTCTTTTACCGCAGGTTGGAACTAACCTTGCTAACATCTGTAAAATGTAAATACAGCAAGTATTCTAATAAATAGGTAGTTCAGCAGCTAATCGACCTTATTGCATAACTAGGATATATTCTTAGCTAGACATTTAACAAGCGCTATCCTTCCTCTCCACGTTGCTGTTTGTAAACCAGCTGGTGTCAATCCTGACGTGACATTACCTGTTATTAGCAGCTTCAAAATTGTGGAACAAGTGCAGAAGACATCACTTGAAGTAAGAAGATTCACAAGAGGATTTTAGGAGTTTAGAAATATCCCAAAGGTTGGCGAAATTCCATTCAACATCCTCCCCCATCACAGATGCCCATTAGAACCAATCCTCCTACTCCTACTCTGATGAAGAATTTACTTCTAAAGCACCTACAAACTAATTGTCAGTATTAATAATTAATAAATTTCTCTCGGGCTTCCAGCCGTGTTAAGATGTTAAATGTAACATCTTAACACGGCTGGAAGCCCGAGAGAAATTTATTAATATACAACGCCGTGAAAGATTACAAACTTATATAATTGTTAGTAGTTTATGTAAATGTGGTTGATATTACTGATGTACATATTTGTCTGTGAAAGCATCTTTTTTGTTTACATCTGTTTTTTTATGTAATTGTTTCTCTGTAAATTGACTACTTTCCACTTCTCTCAGAGCCTACACTGGGATCTGTGTAAAATGAATGTATGGTATTGTATTACCATGATTTTATGATTCCTCTGTCTGTCATACTTCTGACATGGTTGCCATAGATTTAATGCACTACAAGACTGAAATGATGATTAGGAAGAAGAAACAGCATCAAAACCTTGACATTTAGTTATGAAGTATGTATAAAATCTTGCTTGTTGAATAATGTCTTTTGTACTAATTTAACTGACAATATTGATGTATATGTGTTAGTCATATTCTAATTAGATTAATAAACATTAAAGTGTTCAATATCCAAAGAACAATTTGGTTTGCAATATTCAACAGCTGCTACATTCATTCAATCACATTGTTATGCTAAAACTGTTACTAGTTTATTATAGGTTTGATGATTGCAATATGCAATAAATTATCTGTTTTGATATATTATTTTTTATTTGTTTAAAACATCACATTACAACAATTAACAACACAGACTTAATTCTGGGGCATATTTCTTCATTTTTATAGACCTGGAAAAAATTAGAAATAATTTAGCTAAAAAAGTATCACAGTTATGATAATATTGCCATAATGAATATATAAGCATAATATACAAGTAGAATGGCATTGTTAGATCTATTATATGGACAGTGTGGGTTAAATTATTTAAAAAAGGAGAAAAAATATTAAAAATTAAAAATCTTGATGTCAACTTACCAGCTGTGTGAAGACATGCTTATTTTGAACTTGACCTTTTTCTAGGGAGTTTTGTCTGATCCCTGAATAATGTTGCATTTTCAATCACACCAACAATAAGAATATTTGTTGCTGATTTGATCAATTAAATGCAGAGGTTCTTCCATTTTCAAAAGTTCTATGCCAAATTTAATAAATCACATAACATCATTCTTCCACCTTTGTATTGCTTATTTGAAGTGTATCTGGCAACATAAAAATTGGAAATATTATTTCATACTCAATCGTGTCACTTTTCTTATTTTTTTAATGGTATTGTTGCTGTTGTTATAATTATTATTATTTTGATCATTAAACTGGTATGAAAGAAATCGTTTTTAATTGAGTGGAGTTTTAGAGAAATCCCATAAAATGCTTGATACTGACAGATATATTTGGTTTGTTGTTATGCAACTCGTGCCATGCACAGGCAAAAGAGGTGAAACAAGAGTTAAATCACAGGATAGTATATTATTTTCTCATGTGTGATTGAATAAGGATTTAAATATGATAATTCCTCCCCCTGTCTCTCCATAATCAGGCCCTTATATAAATATTTAGATTCTTCCTATGTAATGTTTAATTTTTTCCCCACATATGTTTTTGCCTTTTATGAATTTAAATTTAATTTTTGTTTTAATTTTTTTGGAAAATTGTTCAGCACTAACCCTTGGTAATATATTCCAATCACTCATTTGCTGATCTGCAAATGAAAATATGTTGTTTCACATATTGCTCTACCATACCCTAAAACGGACCATGGAGTGAAATTAAAAAGTTAGCAATGATTTATTGTTAATAATTAAAGTTGATTATTCAAGAAAATTGAAACATTTTCCAATCACTCATTTGCTGATCTGCAAAAGAAAATATGGTGTTTCACATATTGCTCTACCATACCTTAAAATGGAGTGAAATTAAAAAGTTAGAAATGATTCATTGTTAATATTTTAAGTTGATCATTCAAGAAAATTGAAAGATCTTTCTCCTTCAAATTACATTGATTTTGAAAACTGCTGATATAAAATGAACATAGTTCTAACCTTCAAACATATTCAGTTCATAATATTAATTTTTCATAATTTAAAATACACTGATACTTGTGCAATATCAAAAACAATCAAAGGTTCATTTTACAATTCTCTGAAAGAAATTCACAAAATCAATGTGAAATGAAAGTATTCAGTGGTGTGTGAAGAATGGTTTTAATTGGTGGGAATTAAAAATTGCCAGGTGTCATCTGAGATAGAAATAAGCTTAATAACACAAGGGAATAGAGATTAACAAATACCTTAGTAAAGGAAGGAGTCTTTACACAAGTGGCAAAGCAGAACACAAGGGGCCAAATATGTTGGATATATTTATAAAACCTGATGAAAATCTTGTGGAGTGTCATGTTGCAGAAGGAATAAGTGATCGAAATGGAGTTCTGATGGATATTAGGGGATTTAGTAAACCAAAATTGAAGGGGTAAAATAGGTATAGATATAAAAACCTAATGTTTTAGAATTGAAGAGATATTTAAGGTAAATGTTCAGCAAATGGAAGAATGACAGAAGTATAGTGGAGATAAAGTGTGAAGTGTTCAAGGAGATAATAAAAAAGGGTGAAGAAATATTTATTCCGGAACATAATATAATTGGATAAAGGAAACAAAGAAACTGCCGCGAGGCACTGAAAATAAGATAGGATAGGGAAAATAAGCAGTTACCCGTCACTTACCACAGATGAAGGCAGGAGGGCAAGACACGTAAAAAACACAAAAAACAAAAGAATTACACAATATTTCAACTTAAGTCTTATTCATGTAGGAGGCGAGACATATGGCAGGGGGAAAGATGTGGTCACATCCGAGCCCACCACATGAATCATGTGGCGGGCTCGGATGTGACCACATCTTTCCCCCTGCCATATGTCTCGCCTCCTACATGAATAAGACTTAAGTCGAAATATTGTGTAATTCTTTTGTTTTTGTGTTTTTACGTGTCTTGCCTTCCTGCCTTCATCTGTGGTAAGTGACGGATAACTGCTTATTTTCCCTATCCTATCTTATTTTCGGAACATAAAATAAAGAGGATTAATGAATATACATACTACAACAGGGAGGTGAGAAGGTTTAAGAGGTTAGTAAGAAGAGAACACATAGAGATAAGAGACAGCAAGGTAGTAGGGAATACTTAAAACATGTAATCAAGCAATTAATAACAAAACTGGAAGCTAAAGATAGGTTTATAAAGAATACCATTGGTGCAGGGCAGCCACAGATTGATGTATCTAGATATTTCTTTGATTATGTTAGAAAACTGAGGAGAAGGGAAAGTATACAGACAATTGTAGATAAGAATGGAAAAGAAGTTATGGGAGATTTAGAAATGGCAGAGATATTGAGTGACTTATTATTAGGGCTATCATCCTGGGATGGCAGGGAATAAATCAGAAGAACATCTCCATATAAATAGAAATGACAGAACTCCAAAGTTTGAAATATGTCCTCCAGAAATATGAAGGAACCTAAAAAGTGTAAATGGGCCAGTGTAGCTAATATTATTAATGATGTATTAAAGATAGTGGAACACAAAATTGTACCTTACTTTGAAATTCTAAGAGTCTTGCTGCTATAGGAGTTAGAGGGTGTGCAAAGAAGAGCTGCTGGGTTTGTTTGTGGAAATTAATGCAGGACCCACTAAGTAAGTGATACAATAAAGACATTGGATTGGGAGTCATTGGAAGACAGGAGGATGATGGAGAGAGTGCTGGGAGTGCACAAGGTGTATGTTGGTGTTGGGTTTGGAGGGATGTTTGTTGAAGAATTAGGAGTAGTGCATGGAAAGGAAAAGATGACTATGAGCAAAAGCTGGCACTCGATTTTATGCACAAGGGAGATGGAATATTTTCTTTTATGGATAAGGCTACCAGAGATTGGAATAAGTTACTAAGGGAAGTGATGAACAATTCACCAGAAACGCTGAAAGAAGTTAAAATTAAAATTTGTAAATCATAAAAGTAGATGAGGAAGGAATTTAACACTGAATGGATAAAAGACTAAAATAATAATATTAAATACTAAAAAAAGTTTAATTAGATGACTACGAAATTGCCGCTGCAGTGAGTGCTCCATCGCAATTTGGTACAGTTCAGTTCAAAAAATAATTTATCTTTTTATAAAATATATCTGAAGTAATGCATAATTTACCAAAAACACTGAAAGAATTAAAATTAAAATTCGTTTATGGCAAAAGTAAATGGATAAAAGTAAGGGGGGAAATGGGTGTGTGGGGAAATTGTGACCAGAGCATACCCTCCATCATAATTAAATTAAGTGCAACACTTACACTTTAATACATTACCAATGTTAACAAATATGTGTGATATGAGTCAACCACACCATTGTTTGTTTCTGATTTCCGGTTTACAATTACTATTCAACCAATTTGTTTATGATAAAATATATTCAGAATCTAAGAAATTAATTAATTACTGATAACCACTGTGCAATACCTTTAAAGCTATTTTTGAATAGCCCATGAGCTTCACTTTCCTCATAAAACTCTGGTTGTGTGATTTTTCTTGATGAACCATTGATATAGATAAGATTTTCTCTTGTAATTATGGCAATTAATGATTAATTTGTATATTGTACCTTTCCTTTGGTATTATTAATTGTATTTCTGGTGACTGATGTTACCAGTTTAATAGTGCTACCATTCATGTCACTGCAAGAAATAAAATGATAACACATCAGTAGTTGTAAAAGTCTGTATAAACAAGTAATAGATTGATGACATGTATCAGGCTAAATAGAAATGTCTTGAAGAGTAGTTGTTTTATTTGCCACAACACAATTCTCATTAATGATGGTGTGTTAAACTGTTACAGCAGCTTCTAACTTGTATGTATGTAGTTACAGAATTAATAAGTTATGAATATTATTTAAATGCACTTATTTTTGATCAAGTGGACATTTAAATTTTCTTCTGCAGAGTTAATCTGTTTACTTAAATAATAATAATCCATACTTTTTTTATTAACAAAAATGTTGACATTTTCAAATTATCTTTTGATGTCAGCATATTTTGTAACTTCAGTGATAAATTTTTCTTTTCTTCACATACATGAACTGCTGTTAAAAATCTGTGATTTAATTTTATTACAAAATTAGACTCATTTGTCCAACTTACTTTTGACATCTCACTCTATTCCATATATTAGTTTTTAACCTTATTATCTCTGTAAAATTTACTGGTCTACCCTTGTGAAAAAATAAAACAATATACAAAAATAGCTGGTGCCCACGAGCTCATTCCTGTTTGTAAATAATTTTGATTGATACCTACCAACATGCAACCAACATGGTGCACGATGGGTCAAAGCTAATACCACACACAAACACAAGTGATCTGTGCACATATTTATGGCTGCAAAGTTCTGTAGGAACACATGTCTTTAGTCGAAATAGGAAAATGCCCTAGATCGAGCACTTTAAACCACCATATCACCCACACCCCACAAGGTTACTGACATCTAACCACCACAGTGCATCATGGGATACTCAAGGCCACTACCACACACAAACACCAGTGGTCTGTGCTATGTAGTTGTGGCAGCAAAGTGAAATATAGATGTCTTCGTGGAGGCAAGAAAATGTCCCTGATCAACCACTTTCAACCACCACACCCCCCAGCTACCAACATTAGGCCAATGTTATGGATGATTGATTGTGCTATGCTACTTCCGCTTCCACGCACAAACACCAGTGGTCTGCGGTAGGTAGTTTTAGCTGAACAGTGAAATATAGGGACACACACGTCTTTGGTCAAAATATGGATATACCCAGGCGACCACTTTCAACCATCATATCTCCTGCATACCCATAGCTACCGACATGCTACCACCAAGGTGCACAATGGGAGACTCCATGCTACTACCACACTTAAACACCACTGACCTGCACTACTTAGTTGTGGCAACAAAGAGAAATAAAGAGACACACATTTTTTGGGATAAAATATGAAAATGTCCCAGGTCGACCACTTTCAACCCCTATATCTCCCACTCCTTCACAGCTACCAGCATTAAGCCATTCTTATACACAATGCGAAACTTCATGCTACTACCACACACAAACATCAGTGGTCTGTGCTAGGTGTTGGTGGCTGCAGGGCGAAATATAGGGACACACTGTCAGGTATCTATTAAATTTTGTGACTGTGTGACAAAATTTTATTCTCAGAACCGTGAGTTAGATTGGATAGTATTGAATTTTATTTCTAAAGTTAGTTTCTATGATAATTCAAGATAGAAATCAGGTTTTTGCAGTTTTCAAGATAGTAATTTGCATTGAATCAATTTTAAGAATTTGCCTGGAGTAATATTTCGAAGATTCATATCTAAATTATTTATTTTCGGCTAAACTATGAAAGTTACGAAATTTTTTATAATAACTAAAATTAACGTTTGCTACAAGACCTAGCGATTTGTAAAATTTCAGAGAGATAGGATTATTTTTACTGTCAAGGTCAAAATTGGGTGATGAAACCTTTCTGATGTGAGATTTGATGTCTGATAAGTTTTCCAGACGATTCTTGTGGGAAACGGGAAGTTTGGGAATTTCCACGGTCCGTGAGTACCAGAACTTTCCTTGTTCGCAGTGGCAGCTAGCTTAGTCAGTCATCAAGGGACCATACACATGACAAGATGTAGGCTCCTGCAGTAGCAGTAAGTTAGTCTTTGAGAGACCTTAGGCTTGCCAAGATGTAACTTTGCTCATTTAATTTTACCATAATGTAGCAGTGAAGTAGTATTACACCATGTGGGGCCTCAGGGTTACTGGAGTGTCCGTCAGTTTCAAACCAGATGAACCGTAAAACCATGTGACAAACTTTTACCTACTTACAAGTGATAATTAATTGTATTTTAAACTTTGGGGTGTGGTCTGGCTCGAACGGTTAGTCGAATTTGCAAACTTTTCTTCTGTAACTTTGTCTGATGCCTATCCAGCTACTGACTTTACAACATTTTCAAGAATATTGTGATTTTTAACTACAACTGACTTGTGAACATTTATTTGACTATACCTTTCCTTAGTTTGAGGTAAAAAATAAAGCTCAGTGGCGATCTTATCATTATTATAAAGCCATAACTGGACATATCCAAGGCTACACACGGTCAAAGCTAAGACAAAGCCTTTTGCTTAACCCCAAGGCAAAGCTCGCATCTTACAACACACACACACACATACACATATGTGTGTGTAAATATAGAGGAATTACATTAGGATAGGGAAATGGGCCACCACTTGCCATTAGATGATGGATGTGGCACACCAACACACAGAAAAGACAAAAACACACATCATACAAAAATGTTTGGGACGAGCACTTTGTCAACAGGAGATCATTATGGGAGGTAGGGTGTGGTGGGAGACTGCATCACAGAAATAGTCTTGATTCCTTTTTGATACTTGGCGCCTTTGATTTCATTGTTTATATATATATTCTATGATAAGTGGTGGTTTTTCTCCTATCCAAATGTTTTATATATATGCAAGGATAGCGAGATCAACCACCACTTACCTTAGATGATTTTTGTGAGACGATCTCTCACACCACCCTCCCTCCATAATTTTCTCCTATTGACGAAAGGCCAAGTCCAGAAATATTAATTGTTTTTCCTGTTCTTGTGTATTTTTATGTGTTCACCCCATGAAACCATCATCTTAGGTAAGTGGTGGTTCATTTAGCTATCCTTTTTTTTGTAAATCCATTCGCTACTTAGCTCCTATTGTTTCTTGGTTACCATATATATATATATAAAACCACCACTTACCATAGAAGAGGGTTCTTGTGGCGTTGAGACAAAGAAAAAACATGTACACACATAGAGCAAAATTTTCGAGTCTATAGCCCTTCTTCAGTAGTAGAGTGGGATGGCTGCATGATGGTGGCTGGCAGCCAACTCAGATTACTACTCACTTAAGGAGTCAAATATCATTATTACAAAAATAAGGAGGCATAGCAAAAGTAAACCTGTTACTCCACACACATGAAGCCAGAAGGGCGACAGCAAACTTAAAAACATGAACATTCTTTACAATGTTTTAAATTAGACACTGTCTATTAAAACTGTTTTATTAATTTTTCCAGATGCATTTTCCCTTTTTGGTGTGAGTGTAACACAGGAGTTGAAAATCCCTAAGTGATGGATTGTTTTGATCCAGGTGGTGGCCAAGTGAAGAGATTAATGAATCAGAATGGGAGTAGCTTGGATAGATATTTCTCAGAGAGTTCAATAAGAAAAGAAATTTTTCTAATGCAAATTGTAGACAGAAAATTCGGATAGACTAAGAGAGACCAAGTGACTGATGGAGTGCTTGTGATTGGCTGGAGTGGATGAGAGAAGGTGGTGACCATGTTGGCTAGTTCAGTGTGTCTGAAGATGGCGTCCTGTTAAAAAGTGTATTGGACTATTTATTAGTGGTCGGGATAAGCACCATGCTACTATTGGACTATTGTATAATAAGAATATACATAGGACAGATATGAACTAGGGGTTGGCAGAAACTCTTTGTGAATTAAGTAGAGAAGAGCTATGAGTTATGTGAGAGAATGAATTGCCGGTGTGCAGGTTTGAGTTTTAACCTGCTATCCTATTGTTTCAGAGTCCAACATGTCATCGAAAGGAGTAAAAGCAGTTGGTATTGTGACAAAAACAGTGATAATCTTCAATAAACTTATGAATTCATCATAAGTGAAGTGATTTTTTAATTATTAAGTAACAATTCCTTCTCATAGCCATGTGTCTTAAGTGGAATTATCATTCTTTGCTGAAATATGGGAAGGTAGCAGTGTAATTAACGAACATTCAAACCTGCAAACAATTACCTCAACCTTACAATCCAGTACAGCTCAAGTTATATCCTGTATCATCAACATTCTTACTGTTGTGTTCTTACTTATAGATTGTTGAGAACAATAATTCACTGGCATGTTTACAATTTTCTACTAACTCTATTAAGACATCAAGCAATACCACCGATAGATGTAGTAGCAGCATTTTATTGTTATATGGGACATCGTCAGTGGGAAGATTGTGGCAGTTGTCACATGTCACCCCAGAACAGCAATTCTCTGGACTGATATGCAATTCCAAAATCCAGCATTTAACTGTAACCTTCATATAAACTTAACTGATATTTGTATATGCTGTCTTTTTTGTTGAACCTGCACTGTCATGATTGCACTCAGCTGGTTTCAGTGTTTACTGTGATGTTTTTGTTTATACACACAGTGGTAGAGGGTGTTTAATTTAAATCATTTACACAACTGTGGGACATGGCCCGTAATATTGTTATTATGCTTTAGAATATTTCAGTATGAAACTTAATCATTATTAGAGGAGGGCATATGATAAGGGAATCAGAATTTATACACGTGACTAAATTATCAAAAATTATTATTATTATTTTCAATAAAGATTTATGCCCATATGGCAGTTTTCTAACACATATACTTTTGCTTTGTGCAAAATATTTTCTATAAGTTCTTTCATTGTTTCAGGTTAATTTCCCATGACATTTTATTTCAGACTTGACTCTCAAATTAAAAGTTTCTCATCCTTTTATATATGAAACCATTAGCTCCTTTCATGACCATGGTCATCTCTCACATGCCACTACTAATATGCATCCAGGCCTCATCACTAATGTATGTCACATATAGAACCTGAGAGAGTTTTTCAAATCATCATACAGTGTATTAGCAATTAAGAATTTTCTAACATTTACAGCCATTTTCAATGAGAGATAAATGAGTACTAGAAAAATTTCGATCACTGCTCTACACTGTTCTTGGTATCTTCTCATGAGCTATAGTTTAATTGGTGTAATGGACTTTTGACAGCCAAACAAAATCTGAAATCAAATAAAACAGTCTACATAAATTAAAATAACATAGGATAGGGAAAAATAATGCGTCACTTACCACAGATTAAGGCAGTAGGTCCAGAAAAACCCAAGAAAACACAAAAAGAACACTACACAATATTTCAGTTTGCAATCTTAATTATGTTGGAGGGGAGACATATTATTATTATTATTACTCTGCGATTCACTAAAAGTGTGTGGCGGAGGGTGCATTGCACCTATCCAAAAGGGTAATACTTTGGAAGAGATATAAGGGATATGGAAGCTTTATCGAAAGCTACTTCTGTTGGATTTTAAGTTTACTCACCGGGTAAATCCTCTCCATTCCATTCCCTAATCGTTTGTGGAAAAATGAGTACAGAAATGAATCAGTTCTGGCCCTGATTTCTCTTATTTTCGTGGTCGTTCTGAGATATGAATGTTGCTGGTAGCAATATTTGTTTGCTGTCATTCCGAAATATGTCAGTCGTGAATTTTTTAATTAGCTTCTACTGAGAACAACGCCTTCGTTGTTCCAGGTCTTCCCAACCTAACTCCTAGGTCCCTTTGGTAGGGATAAGATGTGTACACATTGGGACCTATCATATGAATGAATCAGTGATAAAACAAGAAGGAACAGTAGGGACTGAACAGGTAGAGGGGGAAGTAGAACAACATTAACTGTGGGACAAGATAATATCTGTGATGAGCAATCAATATGAAATAAAATAAAATAAGTTGAGCTGTTGTAAAAATAAGTAAGTAATAATAAAATATATTCATAAAAGTATATAAATATACATAAAAATATATATTAATTTTTCAACAATATCTAGAAAATATATATGTACATTAATTAGAAATTTCTAAAATTGCATTGATTGAGGGCAGGGCAGGGATATATCTAGTGTCTGAGATGTGTTCATAGGTCAGTTCCAATCTATGGGGTTCTGAAGACATAGTGGTGTCCGGGAAAACTATGACTGCTCTAACCATATAACAAGTGTTATGGCCATTGAAACCGTGTGAGCTGGCATGGATTACCACTTGATGGTTAGGGTTGGTGGTATAAACTGAATGCCTATGGCCATTAATCTTGTAGGACAGTTGCTGCGTGGTTATAATGATGTAGGAAGCTGTGAAGTGAAGCCAGATAAGTTGGTAAATTAGGTGAGTTGTAGTACAGGTAGCATACACAATAATGGGAAGCGATTCTTCTGTGATGGGATTAGGGTGAAAAGCAGGTCATGGTGAAGATGAAGGTCATGGTCGAAGTTTCATCCATGTGAAACAAAAGCATTGTTAGTAATGAGTCAGCGCATGCCGAGGCGGTCGTGCGCGCCGCCACCCTCGCCGCTCGCCCCGTTGTCGATGAGAGAAAAAGTATTTTGTTTTCACCTTGCAGCCTAGCGCGCTGCTGGAGGTCTGCTTGGATCTGATTGGTTGTCAAGATCGTGTGATCCAGCTTCTACACTTGATTATGCGGCTTTCGTTTTGTACAGAGTGGTGTTGTTTAATTTTGTCTTGTTCTAAATACTGATTTATTTAATGGATGTTATTTCATTTTACACAACTGCAGATATAAATTAAGAATGTACTGACATTGAAAATGCTACCTTCTGTTTTAAATAAATTATAGTATGAAATATTAAGTACAGATAGTCAGGTACCTATTAAATTTTGTAACTGTATGACAAAATATTATTCTCAGAACTGTGAATTAGATTGGATAATATTGTATTTTATTTCTAAAGTTAGTTTCTAAGATAAATAAAGCTAGTAATCAGATTTTAACAGTTGTTGAAATAGTATTTTGCATTGCATCAGCTTTCAGCATTCGCCTGGAGTGATATTTTGAAAATTCGTATCTAAATTATTTATTTTCGGTTAAACTATTACAGTTACAAAATTTTTAATAATAACAATTGTTGAAATTTGCTATAAGATCTAGCAATTTGTAAAATCTCAGAGTGATAGAATTATTTTTACTGTCAAGGTCAAAATTGGATGATGCAAGATTTTCAGACATGCAATTTGATATGTGATTAGACTTCCAGAAACTACCATGTGAAGCGATAGCTTTGCAGTTTTACACAGTTTGTGAGAGAGCAGGTAGATGCCTAGAACTTTACCTCGGTGGCCAGTCTTCGAGAAGTGGTTGGCATGATGTGATATAGACTCATGCATTCACTCAGTCAGTTCCAGTCTTTCAGAAACCGCGAGTGGGATAATATGTAGCTCAGTCAGATAGTCAGTTTTCATTTACAGCACTGCTGTACTATAGTGTGGGTGAGATGGAGGCATCACAAGGTTCTAGAGTTTCCGTCGGGATAACGATGATGCAGTTTTGAAATAGTATTTTGCCAAGTGGTGCCTTCGGTTTTCTTAAGAGTTGGTCACTGGCTAACCAAGTGCCTTAACTGAAGCATGTGACAAACATTTCCATACTTTCAAGTAATAATCCGTAATATAGTGAACTATAAGGTGTGGTTTGGGTCGAGTCGGTTAATTGAACTTGCAAACTTTCTTTCAGTGACTTTGTCTGATGTCTATCCAGCTAATGACTTTACAACATTTTCAAGACTATAGTAATTTTTAATTCTAACTGACTTATGAACATTTATTTCTCTATACCTTTCCTTAACTTGAGGTATAAAATAAAGTTAATTGGCGACCTTGTCATAATAAAGCAATAGCTGGACATCCTAGGCTACACACAGTCAAAGCTAAGACAAAGCCTTTATGTTCCATCCTGTGGCAAAGCAAGCTGTTTTACAAGATTTTTATAAATTGTACAACTACGGAAAAGTTAATGTTTCAAGCAATTAGACAGTCAGCGGTAGATAAATTACAACAAATTTTATACAGTAATTGAAATAATTATCAATTGTTAGTGACTTCATTAACTATTCAGAAA
This sequence comes from Vandiemenella viatica, assembly GCA_031002005.1. NCBI lineage: Eukaryota > Metazoa > Arthropoda > Insecta > Orthoptera > Morabidae > Vandiemenella > Vandiemenella viatica. The sequence goes on from JARYHS010008074.1 coordinate 259,477,998, forward strand.
TTATTACACATCATAAACCAATGGAAATAGAACATCAAACAGACAATTCAGTCTGACAACAATCATTATAGGCCCTAAATGTAAAGAAGGTAAAAAAAATGTCTTGTGTTAAAACTTATTATTATTTACTGTGTGATGAACATATTTTTGTTTGTGAAATGTACAGTTTTTGAGATAGAAATTGGAGACTGCCCCAGCATTGATTGTAGAAAATTGCCTAAAAAACATAATCAGGATGGCTGATAAGTGGGGTCCTGGATTCAGTCTAGGTCCCATTGTATTTTCACAGCTTAGAGTGGTGGCACATTATTGCAAACAACCACAATGATGGGTATTTTTTTTTTTTCTGTATCAAAACAATTTTGATTTTATTTGATCAAAAGTGATTTGTTCAGTTTATTTTACATTACAGAGATTATAATTATCTTTGGTCAGCTTCTTAATATTAATTGATAAAATTGCGATGGAGCGCACGTGCCGGTGGCAATCACCCTACACACCCATCCTTCTCCCTTCCTCCTCCACCCAATTTTGCCCTCAACCAATTTTTACTTTAAATTCTTTCAGTGTTGTCGGTAAATTATTCATCACTTCTGTTGGCAATTTATTCTAATCCCTTACAGCTTTTCCTATAAAAGAAAATTTTCCCATACCCTTATGCCCAAAATCAAGTGCCAGCTTGTGGTCATGGTCATCTTCACACTTCCAAGCACCTCTCTTAATTTTCCTACCACTATCTTCCACACTTCATCACCAATATAGGCCTTGTACATTCCCATGACTCTCTTCACCCTCCTTCTATCCTCTAATGAATCCCACTCCAGCTTCTTTATGATATTAGTTACTGACTGTGTTTTGTGGTAATTTCCAAAGACAAATCTGGCAGCCCTTCTCTGCACTCCCTCCAACCTGTGGATGAGTGATGATTGTCAGGTTTAATTTCATACATCACATAGAATATTTGTTTTGGTGCCTGAGATATATGGAGGTAATTCTCTTTGAAACAGGTGGAATAACTACCTGATTTCCACATGAGTGAACAGACCAACATCCACAGTTCTCTCATTACCATTAATATTTCTGCCCTGATCATTAGCACTTAAATCATTTGAAACAAAACCTTCAAGAGCATTTTAATTTTATATTGAAACTAAGTGTTTAAATCATTTGACACAAAATTTGAAAGAAACCATGATATCGAAGATAGATATATTTTGTGGTTTAATGAGTACAAAATAAGAAAATAATACACAATACACCATTTTTGAAAAAAAAGTTGGTGTGTGATTAGTGTTGCAAATTGAAAGAAAAAAAATGTTCTTTTTTTTCAGATTTGTGAAAAAAAACCTAGCACCAATGTTTTTTTTCAAATTTGTTTTTTTTTCTTTCAGAAAACAATATATTTGATAAATTATAGTTTTATTTAAGGAACTTACATTTTACAAGTGTGTTTTAAATCTTACTGAATCATATAATGTCTTACATAATGATTCATAAATGTATCTATATAGGTAACATAACTTTTTCCATCTTCAGTAACACATTCACTAGTATAGTATCCATAGGCGTAGCTACTATGGGGCTAGGCGGTGCAGTGCACCAGGGCCCCTACGCTCAGCATACATCAGGGGGCCCCCAAGTGCACCTCTGGGGGCCCCCAAGCGCAGTTAAGAGGGTCCACGGGCCTTCACGGCAAACTAGCGACCCTTTTTTTTTAGATCTACCGTCGCCTAATGGGGCCCCTGAGACATAGAGAGCCCCTCACTAAGGGCCCTCAATGCTCAGGGGGGCCCCAACCACTGCTCAGGGGCCCCCAAGCACAACTCAGGGGCCCCCAAACACAACTCAGGGGCTCCCAGCCTCAGCTCAGGGGGCCCCTACCAGCAACACGAAGCAAAAAAAAAAAGGTCGTCCATCTGGCCTGAGGGCCCAAAATAATTTTTTGCACCCGGGCCCTTGTTGACCTAGCTATGCCACTGCTAGTATCAGCACCACCAATGCTAGTTCGGTCTGTGTTGGACTTTTCTGTTTCTTCTTCTGTCTCCTCCAGATCCATAGCTTAAGAAGCAGTCACATTTTCTTTTACTGGTTATTCTTGAATTGTACACAAAAGATTTTGGGATTGCAATTTTAAATTGTGAGCAAAGTATACACTGTGCATAAAGACTGCACCGATAGTTCTGTATTACGGTCTTTTAAAAAGTTTGAATTTAAATCTATTATCATACAAAATAGGAGCTTTACTTCTTTTCAATCGTTGGTTTACACCAAAGGTTGCAAGGAAACAATTCATAATTATTGACAATTTAATGAGTCAGTATCATTATACTCTGAGAATTTAACAAGTATACGAATATAAGGAAAGCACAATAAGTAATAAAAAGAGGCAAAAAACTGTAGATAAATATTAAATTCCTAATTTTTTTTTAAAAGATCCGTAGGTCTACAGATAAATTCGTAGGGCTGGCAGCACTAGTTCAAATAGCGAGTATCAATCCAAACTATGGGGAACGGGGATTCCTTCTCATGCAACCTAGCCTCTTCAGGAAATCCCCATTCATAAAAGAAAATTTCAGCCAATGTTGCCAATATTTTCATAATTGTTTTTTTCTACTGGAAAAAAATGTAGTAGATTTAAAAATTAAGATAAGTACTTAGAATAAACTCTAAAACAGTCATATTAAACGATAACTGCTTTACAAATTTGAGATTTAGTAGTTGTGAAAAAAAAAACGTGTCCCAGAAATAAAACATGTTTTTCATGTTTTTTTTTTCTTTTAAGCCAGAAAAACAACCGTTATTTACAACACTATGTGTGATGTAACAAAAGTACCTACATTCTAAAAAGTATAGTTGTTAGAAATTGAGATAATCTTTATAGAAGTGATACAATAATGTGAAAATATTGTGAAAGTATTTTTTATCAAATGGATGAATAGGATTATAAGAAAACTCTATGCTGTTACTCACTAATAAGATTAAAAATACTGTTATGAATAGTTATTAAAATAGAAGTGATTAAGAATATTGTTATGAATAGTAACTGAAATTTGTTGAAATAGTAATTAATCTTACATGTCAGCAAAAAACTGTTCGGTAAACACTTCATCTCCTGGCTTCTTGTAGAAATGCAGCTTCATCCTGTCAGCTAAAGAATAATTTCATGTAAAACAAATGCGTGTTAATCATTCAATGGAGAAATGAAATATTTTTCAAATCAATCAGCATTATGTTAATATAAAACAATGAGTAATCAAAAAGTTAGATTTATGTGATTTTTATTTGTATTTTTTTCTTTATCTTTATTTATTACAATATATTTTAAAAGAAAAAATGCAATGCTTTTGAATTTCAGAAATATGAAGGTTTGTTCATCTTTGCTAGTTCAAATAGATCACATGATACAGCAGAAATTTCCATATACACTTACTTCTGCATTACACAAATTTTTCCTAAACCAGATATAAAAACTTTTTCACTTCTTTATGATTGAAACCAATTGCCGGTTCATGACCACAACCAAAAATCATTACTTCTCTTTGACACTCTACTTCCAGTTCTTTTTCCAATAGACATGCAGGTCTTATTCTTATTATGAATGTATGCCTCAAACACATTTAGAACTTCCTCTGTCTCATGTATTTCAGTGACTCCCATCCCTGTTCCTTCATTTTTATTTATTTATTTATTTATCAATCTTGTTCCATGGATCCCTGCTGAAGAAGGACCTCTATGATGTGAAACATGTCATGGTTAATATACATATATACGAATCGTAATCATAGTGAAAACAATTATACATTACAAAGACAAATAAAGAGAATAAAAATGAACATTAATTTTTACAACCGAGTTTTGCAAAAGGTTGTGTTGAATACATTTAATTATTTTGTTCAAATTCTTGAATGGAGTAGGAGTTGCCAATAAGATAATCTCTCAGTTTTCCTTTAAATATATCTTTACTATCTTCAAACTGTTTAATACTCTTGGGAAGTTTATTGAACAGATGTATCCCAGAATAATTAACTGCTCTTTATACTGATGATAGAGACGTTTGTGTTCTGTGCAAGTTATTTGTGTTTCTTGTATTGAAATTGTGTACCTGTGAAATAGATGTAAACAGGTTAAAATGCTCTATGACAAAGCACATGAGAAAATATATATATTGAGAAGTCATTGTAAGAATACTGAGTTTTTTTTTAAAAAAAAGAGTTGTCTGCAAGAAGTTCTTAGTTTTATGCTACACAGCATTCTAATAGCTCTTTTCTGCGCTATGAAAACTTTTTTATGTTTTGAAGAGTTTCCCAAAAAATTATGCCATATGACATTCCTGAATGAAAATATGAGGAGTACACCTGTTTTGTTAATTATAGATTTGCTGTTACCAGTTACTAATTGTGTTCTATAGTAATTTCAACAAACAAAAACTACAATTCCAATAATTTATATCCAAAATGTGGGTCCCATCACAAGTGTGGCTGTGCACGATAAAGTGCTACCACACTGGATAGGGAAGTACAATAGGCCCAGGTTCAAATCCAAGTCCCAAAGTACCGGCTATACTGATTGTAGGTTTTAAGCAGTTTTCCGCAATTATTTGGGTGAATACTGGGATAGTTCCCACAAGCAAAATTACATGTATCACATAAAATACAAGTTTATTGTTTATAGTGTTGTCTACTGACTTGCTGGTTTACTGCTATACTGTGATACTGTGTTCTCTTTTTATCAATTACTTCAGAATTATCACCTTCTATTACAGTTATCTTTTTGTTCTAGAGTAAACATTTCTTCTCACATTTTTATTCTCTTCAAAGTGCTGGTTCTGTCTTTGGATATACAGAATCTATCCTCAGAATAAATTTGGAATCCATGTCATGTATTTCAAATTTTGTTTTACCCTTCTCATTTCTACTTATATGAATAAACTTCTTCTTTTTCTTTGCTTATGGCTATAACTCATCAATGTCGAGGTCATCAGAGGTGAGATAGGACAGAGGCAAGGAACAGGAAGGAATTCAGCCATTGTCTTTTGAAGGAAGCATGCTGGCATTCACCTGGAGTCATTTGGGGAAACCATGAAAAACCCAAATCTGGATGCCGGAAAGGGGATTTGAACCAGCGTCTTCCTCAATGGGGGCCAGAGTGTTGCCGCTTATCCATCATGCTCGGTATAAGCTTCTCCTCTGATTTACATTCTCCCATACCTGGTTGATAGTTCCTACTGATCTCATTAAACCAATTATTTTATATCTTAGCCTTTCTCAAATACTCAGTAACTTCTTCACGCTTATTTAAATAGTCTGAATGAACAATTCTTAGAAGGTAGAAAGCACAAAGTTAGGGAAGGAAATGCAGTATCAAAGGAAATTGAAGTTCCACAGGGTAGTGTATTGGGCCTATTGCTATTCACATTCTAATGAATGATTGTGTTGGTGGGTTACTGTCAGAAGTTAGATTTTTTTGCGGATGGCATAATGCTACAAAAGAGGATCAAAATAGTCAAAGACTGAACAGCTGCAGGGTGACCTGTACAAGAGATCTAGCTGGGTAGGTCAACATGGGATAAAGATAAATGCTAGGAAGAGTTAGCTTATTAAGTACACAGATAAAATACTAAATATTGATTATTGTGCTAGGTGGGGAACGGATTGCTTGTTGAGGACTGGAAATGTAAATACCTTGGAATAAAATTTGATTGTAAACTCAACTAGGCAGTTCACACTGGTCTGGTACTAGGAAAAGCTTTCAAAATCCTTCATTTGTTGGAGAGAGTGATGAGGGAATGTACTGGAGAAGTAAAGGAACTGGGTGTGCAAAGAAGGGCTGATAGATTTGTCTCTGGAAATTACTGCAGAACACTGTCAGTAACTGATATTATAAAGGATCTGAAATGAAATTCATTGTAAAACAGAGAAGGGTGAAGAGAGTCATGGGAGTGTACAAGGTGCATATAGGTGATGAGGCATGGAAAGATATTGGTGGAAGGAGTAGGAAAGGTGCAAGGAAGGGAAAAGATGATCATGACCACAAACTGACACTCGATTTCAGGCATAAGGGTGTGGAAAAATTTTCTTTTATAACTAAGGCAGTCAGGGATTGGAATAAATTATCAAGAGAAATGATGATTAATATACAAAAAGCGCTAAAAAAATTTAAAGTTGAAATTAGTACAGGGAAATGGAAAAGGGAAAAATGGATCCGTAAAAAAAATTCCCACCAGAGCAACTACTCCATCACAATTAAATTAAATTAAAATACCTCCCACTCCACTCAATTTTTGAACATTGCCACAGATGTTCAGTCCCCCTGCTCTGTGAAATTAATCATAAACTCATCTTTTGCTTCCATCTTATTGACCATACTGAATGAATGATAATAATCTGGCCCCACATTCAGGAGGACACAGGTTCGTATCCCTATCCTACCATCCAGATTTTGATATTACATAGTTTTCCAATTCATTCAAGGTGAATGGCAGGAACATTTCTTCAAAAGGCCATGTCAGAATTCCTTCCTATTCCTGACCCTGTGCTTTCCCTCTGTGCTGTTATTAATTCTTTGTTTAGTTGTTTCAAGTGCTCCCTGCTACCTTGCTCTCTCTTAACTCTTTAGTGTTCTCTTCTTATCAGCCTATCTAACCTTCTAACCTTCCTATCATAGTAAGTGACTATTCATTATTTTCATGTTTGGATTAAACATTTTCTTCTCCCATTCTTATCATCTCATTTAACAATTTCCACTCCACAGTACATGTGCCTTCCTTCCATATACTGAACCTTCTCCTGAAATACCTCTTCAGGTGTCTTTTTATAACTTTACCTATTACCATCTTCCATTTTTGCTAGTGGTTAATGAGCCATTTAATATTCATCAGTATTGATTACTTATCCCTTCAGTTATTTGAGGCTCCTTCAGGCTTTAACATGAATATATCCAACATGTTTGGCCCCCATGTGCTCTACTTTACCACTTACCTAATTAAAGTATTAGCAAACGTCTGTTCCCTTGTGTCATTAACCTTTTATCCTTAGCAGCCGACATGGTAAATTTAAATCCCCACCAATAACAACCATTACACTCTAGTCTATGAACTCTGAATATGATTTTAGTTTTTTCCTCATAGCATCTTCATAATTCATTCTTCTGTTGCGGTAAGCAGTCAAGACGCCTTTTTTTTATCACCCCAGAAATCTACCCCAAGTAACTCATGGTTATTACCTATGAACACCAATGAGCTGTAGCAATCCTGCTCCTCTGTCTCCACCATATATTCTATAACAGTCAGGGAAAAAATTATTGTCAGCAATCCTTTCTTTAACTAAAACTCTACTGCGGTAACTACTTGGTGTTTTTGTATCTCTATTAAGTACCATTATACTCCTATAGTTCAAAAGTAAGTCTCTTATTTTTTCATCACTACTCATTGGAGAAGTCTGATGGCTCGGTAGTTAAGGGCATCTTACTGGACATTGAAATATATCTGGTTCAAGTCCCGGTCTCATCTGATATTTTCACAGGCCATTAACCCAACCTTCACCTCTGATACAGCTTGCTGTGTGATGTGAAGTATGTCAGAATGCTTCCATGGTTCGGATTTTACATTAAACTGTAGGTCCCCTTTACCTGGTAGTATTACTGGTTTATGTAAAGGCAGGCTGTGACAGGAGCTGAATGCACAGCTGATCGAAACACTGTCTCCATTTCACTATGACCAGATGAGCCATTAGTCATTTGAAAACAGAAAGAGAGTGCTGGGTGCATGTGAAGGCATACATTTGTGACAAAACCTTGATGGTTACTGTGGGAAGAATTAGAAGTTGTATGTGGAAAGACAAGATAACCATGACCATAAATCAGCAATTAATTAAAGGCATAATGGAGTGGGAAAGTTTTTATTTGTAGTTATGGACATCAGGAATAAGAATTAATCATCACGGTATATTCTAAACAAATTACTTCAAATATTGAAGTGAAAATTTTTGTGATGCAAAAGTAAGTGTGTAGAAAAATTTACACTGAGTCATATACCCAAATTAATAATAACTAAATCAAGAAATTTTCATTCACCTCTATGTCTCCTTCCAATATGTATCGATCAATTAATTGGTATTCCTTGCCAGACCTTGGTCTCAGTGTTGTGGCTGCTTGTCTTCCAAGGCTGTGAACATTACAGAAACAAATCAGAACAACATTTAAAAATAAAAAATCAAATAAGGACCAGGTAATACGTACCGTCCTTCCTGTATTTCTGTGGAGCTATGAGAGCACAGAGAAAGTGTGTCCATATAATCAGATATGTTTGATGTACCACTGCTCACACTCTGGGAATCCATATATGGTATTGCGACTGAGTTTTCTCCTTCTGGACTGCCAGAAACTAGAAGGTAAATATAAAGCTGATGCAATTATATTTTTTAAATCTATTTGAGAAGTCTAGCTTCCTATATGTGGTAAAGTTTTAGATGATTCTACGCAGGAACAGTACAGGAGAGACATCTATATATACTTAATTTAAAATACACTTTCATTTGCTTATGTTATTATTAAATTTCTAAGATGATAAAAATAAATACTGACCTGAAGTTTTTGGGCATGTTGTTTCTCTTGCATCCATTGATGAAGATTTTGCTGGTATTATACTTTTCTGAAAAGATTGTGCCAAATTTCCTAAAGGCTCGATTGAACTTGATCTTCTTGGCAGAGATGAATGCAAACATTTTTTATTATAAAGTGGTAACCCCATTGTATTGCACTGAATAGATCCCAGAAATGTTGTTGAGGTTTCAAGATTAACTGCTTGTTTCTGCCTGAGCATGACAATATCAACTGAGACTCCTGAGTCATTTGAACTGGAAGAGTCTCTGTTTGCTCCTGTCTTGCATGGAACACTTGAGGACCGACGTCTTTGGACAGGTTGTAGAGAGTTCTCTGAATTAGTTTTATCAAATTTTGTGCATTTTCCACAGTCATAGATTAGATCCTCCATGGATATTGTGTAATCCATTAGGCTTGTACTGCAGTTAGTATGCTCTTGTACAGTGTTTCCACAATTTAATTCTTCTTGTTCTAATTTTGATACATTAAAGTATGAAATATAGTTCTGACTAGGCATGTCAGTATCAGTAGACAAGTTACTAGCATGGTGTGACATGTCCTTGCAAATCTGAGTCTTAATTGTATATGAAGGAATTGTATCAGAACGCTTTGCTCTTTTTATAGTATCTGTTTCTTTCAGATCCAAGTTTGGCATTTGTCTGCAGACATCTTCATCTGTTTTAAATGGTTCTATATCTGGCTCTTGTGCTGCATTGAAAAATATTTTTGGTATCTTATGAAACATACTACTTTGAGATGGAATAGATGGTTTATAATCATCAGTTAAGCTGTTGTTACTGCTCTGTGCTGGAGACATGGTTAAGTAGCTTTCAGCTTTCCTAGCAGCTGGACTAACTAAATCATTGTCATCTGAATTACATATTGTTCCTTCAACAGGTTGCATCATTATATAATCATCCTTTCTTTGATAACTTCTATCATCTAAACTGGAATTAATGGTTTTGCATTTTGCTCCTGTATTTTTAAATAGACTGTTATTCATTTCAAATTCATGGCCACATTTATTACATATTCTTACTGTGTCTAAAGTTGTTGCTGATGCAGAATCTAGAAGTCTTATATTTTTTTGAAACTGTATATTGCCACTTGATAAATTTTTGGCCCTATCTTCATCAATTACTGCTTTTTTCAAGATGTCCTTGACATTTTCATAATGTTCCAATGATTCAGCAAAACTAATATTTTCATAATGTCTGTCTTCTTTGCTGAAAGTGGTAATCTCTTCAGGTGACATTTCATTCAATGCAGATTTTATATTACTGCTATTGTACTGTAGATTAGAGGAGACTGACCCAGTGCACTTCTCTTTTATTTGTTGGCCTAAGAAATTTGGAGTTGAATTTTTGCAGTTACATGCAGCAATAGTGCAAGAGCATGTGGCATGGGAAATAATTTTTTTGTTAGTTTTATTTGACTTGTCTATTGTTGCATACACAACTTGGCTATCACCATTTTTGCAACATTTTTGGAGTTTTTCTTCAGTTGCAGATACTGTCATTTGTTCACATAATTCTTCAGATGGCATCTTACTATTCTCTTTTATATAATTCGTTGAGTTGCCTGTATCTTCTATTCCATTTCCTCTCCTGCAGTATGGCAGTGACATTAAATTACCAGCCCAACACATAACTCTTTGACATGGGCAGTTCATAAGACTAGTTTCTGTAGCAGATTCTTTGTATTCCATGTGCTGTTTGGTTCCTAAGGCATTCCAAAGCTCTTTCTTCCTACATACTCTTAACACACAGCCACAATGTGGCAGTGAGGATTGTGAATGGGGAATAATATCATAAATATCTTCATAGGATGCAGTCCTTAATTTCAAAGTGCTATTTATTGTCTTCTGAACATTTTTAGGCACATCATAACTAGCTCCAGTTTTATCACATTTATCTTTTGGAAGAAATTTCAGCTCTGGATTTTGCTGACTTGTTTCCTAAGAATAAAATTAACATAATTCAGATTTAAAATGATAGTAATTGTAGTAGGAGAGCAAGAGAATGCATAACAAAATGAATAAGTTTTCCCAAGAAAAAAGAAACCAAGCAATTAGCTAACAAGAAGACAAAGTTGAGTAAAAAAGTTTTGGAGGAAGCTCTTGGTAAACAATTGAAAATTATATTTTTAACGTGAATTTTGCAAGTTGATTTGTTTCAGTCACTGCAACAGGAAATAGGAGAGAGAGCCTGGAGGTGTGGACAAAGGATGTGTTTTCAATAAAGTAAGGGAATTATGAACCAAAAAATTTCTACCAAATTCTATTAACCTCAAAATATTTAGTTTGAAGCTATTTTTGAAGGAAAACATGTGCTAGACAATGCCAATGACTGTTGAAAGTGACATGAGCAATGAATTGCTAATCTAGACTATTTGTAAAGATCATCTGCCTGTGAACACTCATTTGTGCATATATCAATTAGAAGCAAGAATAATATTTGAAGCAGGGAAATAATTATAAATGTCACTATGGAACAACCAAGACATTATTTTTGTACTGGTAAACAAGAGGAATGCTTCAGTAGTTCTAAATACAGTGGATTATCAACAGAAAGTAGAGGAACTGACTGTGTATGCCTCATGGTTTCAGCTCATATGAATACCCCACAGCTGGCAGAACCCTGCGAAGCTACTACTAGAACCACTCTTCCATTTGCTGGTGCGGAAGCCACTCTCCCATTTTGGTGGCAGAACATAGCCTTGAACTGATAAATGGCTTCAGTCTTGAATCCATGAGGGTGCTGAAGTTTCTGTGGTGGTTGAAATTCATCTCACGTAAATCCATTATCAGATTTGTGGGTATCAACTCATTGAAGCTTGGGTGCCAATTATAAAGGCTGCACATTGGCAGTGTGCTGAGCTGTGTACAAGTGAGCACACCATAGGCAGGCACTGGCACTGCCCTCATTCCAGAGCCCAAGTATTGCCCAAGTCAGCCAGTTAGCAGTGTGAACATCAACCTCACAGGTTACAAAGGTTTTAGCCTTCCACCGCATCTGGCACTTCACTAGAAGATGACAATGAATATTTTGATCACTGAAATATCATGTGTTAACCTGACAGTTGCCTGTGAACATTATATTAATTATGAATGAGTTTGTGTGTGTGCTGTGAAATGTCCAAACATTCATAAATGATCTTTAATGGAGAGGTAAGAATGGATTGGGAAATTTTGAAACACATGTTTATACAAACTTCGGCTGGTTTCAATAAACTCTCTTAAATTAATCAACATTTCTTCCCATCCAAGAAGCCATGGTGTAAGATTGCACCATTAAGTAACCTAGATTTCTCCATCACTAATCATGCCATTTCTACAACAGATGATTCATCATGTCTAGTTAGTGAGGTCCATGTCTGAAACAGTAGCACACCTCCTAAATTATACAGGAGGAAATTTGTACATCTTTATGAAACAAAAATCCCAGGAATTCAACCTGAGACAATCTTCATCCCAACTTTAATATCTCCCACTATTCTCCACACACCACATTTTTTTTATTTTTATTTATTTTTTACCTTATATTCCTTCACAGAACAATATACATGCACACAATGGAACAATTATTTGCGATTAGGATGCAAAACTTAACTCTCCATAAAATTCAAGTTTACATTGTTTATTTCAGGTGTGGTTTCATTTTCTGGCTTTTATCAACTTTTATAATCTTTTGCTTATTCTTATTACCCAAAACCTTATTCAATAATGATAGTAAATACATTAGTTCTTACCTGGAGATCACTGGGATGAAGAAAAGAGTCAGGTGTATCATAGAGGGTGGAACCACTTGTTTCTATGCATACCTCGCTCATTTCTTTCTTCTGAGAAGTAAGGTGTTCAGTACATGCATTTTCAAAATGTACTGATCGATTTAGTATTGGCTTTGTTTCCACAGAAAATATCTTACAATTCTTAAGGCACTTGTTTCTGTTATGGGGCCGTGGCAATGAGGATGTGTGAGAAGGTAGTATATGATGTCTTAATGTGTGAGATGAAGAACACCAGTGATCTATACAGCTTCTGCAGGCTGTTGGCATTTCTTCCATCTTTGAAATTTCATTGCATTTATGACTGTGAAAAGATAATCCTGGATTGTCATGCATAACTGATACATTATTTTCTGATTGATCATGACAAACTTGATCCATGCAGTTCTCTGGGAAACTTTCCTGTGCACTGTAAAAGGAATTTGTTAGTTAATAATATTTTATTTTTTGTTCTGTACTCTACAGTAAAATAAAATGTTACAATGCACCATGAAAAATACAGTTACAGAATTTTAATTTTATTTTCATTTCCATGAAAGCTGATCATTTCTCTTGAGTGTTTAACAGTACCCAACTCCCTAAACCTTCATGGTACTAAAACTTTTAACCTATGACTTTACCCACAACCATGAAGAGCTGTATGGGATTACTTTAAGGGAGATGCATCTGTATCTTTTTTTATATAACACTTACTGCACCCCCTCCCATAGCCCACAAAGAGCTATTATAAAGCTTAAACTATTAGCATAAGTTATTGAGTTATCTGGATGCAATCAGACAGAATCATCACTGATTCTTTATTTAAACTACTGCTACTTACAACAAACCGTTGTTTCAGGAGTGGTTATATTACCAGAGTAATTTACAAAAATCATTTTGCAGTTTTATCAAGATCTTTCCATCTGTATGAAATGGAAACTGCTTATAATAATGATATTTTTCTATGACAGTAGAACTCCAATTATTCGAACTCTGACTAGCCGAATCACTGAATATCCAAACTGCTTTTTCAAGACGTGTATGGAACAAATTGAAAGGCATACAAACCGAAGAAGAAAAGGAAAAGGAGAAAAAGGAAAAAGAAGCTCACGAAAAGGAAAGGGAAGAGACAGGAGAAGATAGGAATGTCACTTGAGGAATTCAGAAACATTCTTTTGAAAATTCCTGGATGTTCAGGAGTTAGTGCTGAAGATATAGGAGAATGGGTGGTGTGTGATTCATCAGACCCTGGCTATGAAATTCTTGATGATGATGAATTTATTGAAAGTGTGAGAGAAGAAAGTGCCGAGAATGAAGATGATCTTAATGTTGAAGTTGAAGTAGATACGGGACCATCAGCAAGTCAAGCATTTGCTGGCCTTGAAACTGCGTTGAAGTGAAAGGAGCTTCAGCCCGAGTGTGACCACATGTAACTTCTCACTGTCAAGAGGATGAGCAAAAACAGATGTATACAGTCAAACAGCTTACTTTGACCAAGATATTCAGCAAGTAATCACTTTTATTTTCATTACAGTATGTACATACTGTACTAAAGTACAGCACTTGTAAGTACACTTAACATGTATATGTGTTGCCTTTTTATTTAATTAATTAATTAACAGCTCTTTTTCTTTGAAAATAATTTTTTTCCTCCCATTTTCAACATACATACAGTAAGTAATTAAAATAGACCCTTTATCAGAAAAAACCCAATTATCCGAATTTTTGATTATTCAAATAGGGTCCAGTCACAATTGATTTGGATAATTGGAGTTCTACTGTACATGGAGCTGCAGAAAAAGGGGTGAGGGTAAGGGATTTTTGAACCGGATACATATCTAGTTTTAGGCTCCTGCAGATGGATTCAACGATTTGGCTCTCTGGATGATGCTGCATGATTGTGCAAAAGGCCATCTTATGGTCTGTCATGTGCAGAAAGAAGGCCACAGTATGACAGCAAAAGCACTGGTCTTTTACACAATGACTTAGAGCCAGATTAAAATCTCCTATAGCAAATGTGAACATTAGGTCCTTCCTTTCAAAGTTACCCAACAGGCATGAGGGGCAGCTTACGCTGGGCTTCAAGAATCCTAGTGCCGGCACGGAACCCATAGCATTTGCTAACTTTTCCTATGTGGCTAATTCGGTACTGCCCTGCCTGCGAAGAGAGCACGAAAATGAGGCTGATCGAAAGACCATCAGGCATGGATGATACAGCTAATGGAGGATAAAATAGAAGTTCTTGAAATGACCATGAATGGAGTTGGTCTAAATTATAGAGGTTTGTGGAAAATTATTACAGAGCAGATTATGCCAATACAAGTTATTTCCCACCTGTTGAAAATGTTTCACATAAACTTTTATACCATAAACTTGTTTGAGGTGGAGAGAATTGCTTTACCTTCTTGTAACTGTGTATGAATACTGGATCTAGGTATACAATCTGTTGACCAAAGAAACAACCAATGAGTGGAAATGACTCTCAATAACCATCCCCAAAACATTTAAGTGTAGAAATCATGCTGTCTATTTTCTTGGCATTGTTATAGCATAATTCTGACCAATTACTTCCAGAGGTGTCAGACTATCATTAAGTATTAACTAATATGTAGAATCTGCCAGGTGTAGTGAAAGAAAACAGCTATGATTAGCAAGGCCATCCAGGGCCACATTTAAGCATAGGCTACCTAGGCTGTAGCCTAGAGGCCTGCACCACAAGTAATAGAGCTAAAAAAAAACTTGCGTTATTTTATAATGCCACCTCATAGAAGTTTGAGGTACCAGTAAGCCTGAAGAGGTTTTATATATTTGAATGAAATTTCATAATTTTTTACTTTCCAAATTTATTACGTACATGGGAAAAAAAATACAAAATACAAAAAATACAAAAAAGTTGAAAGATGCTGAGTGAATCTCAGTCACTCAGGTACTGTTTCCAGGATCACCCTCAAACCTGTGCTTTGTCTACCAAATAGTGAGTGATTTCATACAATTTCCAAGTTTGAATTTTTTTCTGTAAAATTTAAAATAATTTTAGTCATAGTGTGGCCTGGTGGCTCAGTGGTTAAGGCATCTGCATAGAGCTCGAAAGGTCCCCATTTTGAATCCCTGTCCTCTCCTCTGGCACAACTTACTGGGTAATGTGAAGTATGCCAGAAAACTTCCTTGGTTTGGATTCCACGTTAAACTGCAGGTCCCATCTAGGGCTAACAACCCAACCTTAAACACTGATGTGTACACATCCACAGCAAATTTCAATGCAAACAAAAACCTAATGTGGTTCCAGTTGGCCCAAACGAACATACATACTGCTTTGTCAAGTATCGGGAATTGGTCAATAATACACAATACATTTATTATTCATCCAAATTTATTGTATCACCTTCAAAGTAGGCTCGTTTCAAAATAATACACTTATGCCAAGGAATAACCAAACCATGAAAACATTTATTAAATGCTCTTTCTGGAATCAACTTCAATTCTTGCTGCAAATTGTCTGTTATGTCTTGTATCGACTGAAAACCGGTGCCTCGAAGTGGTAATTTGAGTTTTGCAAAAAGAATAATAATGATCGGAGCCATATCAGGTGAATACGGTGGATGTGTGATGGTATTTGTGAGTTTTTGGCCAGAAATTCATTCAAAATAATAGCCTTACAAAGATGGTGCATTATGGTGATGTAAGATCCATGAGTTTTCTTTCAACAAATCTGGTCTTTCTCGACGAATTTAATCTCTCAAATGCTGCATAACACTCTGATAATATTTTTTATTTACCGTCTGACCTTCTGTTAAGAATTCCGATTGCACAAAACTGTGATAATCATAGAAAACAGTCAATATCCCCTTGGCTTTTCATGGACTTTGATGTGGTATTTTCAGTTTTGGCTCAATCAGAATATGCCATGCCAAAGCTAGTTGACTGGTTTGCATACCAGAATTGGTTACAATACGTTTTGTGAATGTGGGGTCAGAATTGACTTATTCTAGCATGTCTTCAGTATTGAGTTTTTGAAGAAAATTCAGGTCTTTTGGAACTAGTTAATGGGCAACACGTTTCATGCCCAAACGATCATTTAAAATGGTAGGAATTGTTTCTTAAGGAAGAGAAAGTGCAGCGGCTATCTCTCTCAAACTTAAATGATGATTTTCAGTCACCATTTCCTTCACGTTAACTTTAGTTGAAGAAGTCGATGGAACTTTAGTTGAAGAAGTTGATGGCCGACTAGAGGAAGGCAAATCTTCCATCACATCTTGAATTCACTGTACCAAATGTTTTTGATAAAGTCAATACACTGTAGTCCTCCCGTAACATTTTCAGTGATTCAGCATATGACATTCCATTTGCAATGCAAAATGTGAGACAAATTCTTTGTTTGATATTTTTAGCAATTGTAGAAATCGCTTAAAAACACTTGAGATGAACTGACAACAATGTGCACTGTAAACAACTAAATGATAGATAGTGCTCAAACTCAGCTTCAGAATATAGGACAGTTGTGCCAACTTCATGAGAAAATTTTTTTCGACAATTCCTTTAAGTGGTCTTTTTTAATGATCAATTCTCGGTACTTTTTTGACAGAATGTACATTTAGTCATAGTCTTCAGAAATTAAGAATTATGAGTCCATTGAGTTAGGAAGCAAATAAAATTTTAAATTATAGCTGCAGTTTATAGTCATAAAAAGGTGTACAAATCCTGCCCACTCTCTTATTCTAAAATAGATAGAAATGTAATAAGGAAGGCCAAAAACATATGTGTTTCACAGAAAGTAAATAATTTCAGTAATAAAATGAATACTGAATAGAAAATGTGAATGAGTTAAAAGACACAAAAATAGGTAAAATTGATTTTTGCATAGTGAGGAAGAAATATTTTACTTAAATTGTAGAGAAATTAGTCACAGAAAAAGAATCACTTGATAGTGGCCAAAGGATTCTTCAGACTGGTTTCCCAGATTTCTGGGGATGCAAGTCTCACCAGCAACAGTCTCAGAAATAAATAAATTCATGAAACAATTAAATTCTAAAAATTGCCCACTTTTTTAAAGTGATTTCTTAATGCAAGGTGTATTTCCAAGTAGACCAAAATATGCAGTTGTAAAACCATTATTTAAAATAGGAGAAGTGACATGCATATTAAACTACCAACCCATTCTTTTACTTGTAGGATTCTCTTTTTTTTTTTAATAATTAAATCATGAATCAGTGTAATAAAACATGTTACACTCTATAGTAGTCTTACTGTTTCATAGTTTGAATTTTATAGTGTGTCATCCACAGACATTGATAATATATATTTTCTAATAATGGATTTGAAGAACTACACCTCGTAATTATTTTTTTTTTTTTTTTTGTGATCTTATAAGAGCTTCTGACTGTATTAACCATGAATTAATGTTGAAAAAATGGAATGCTGTGGTGAATATGGAACCACTGGTAAATGATTTAATTCATACATGGATATTGAATGTATAAAATCTCCCTTTTTGATTCTAAAATCAATAAAGATTCTTCATCAGACTGGGAGAAAATTCAGTATGACAAGGATGTAACCAGTAACACTTATAAATTGTTTAAACCTAACAGTCTCTTCGTTCAGTTTTAAAAATAGTTGATCCTACTTTAATGAAAAAAAGAGGAGAATGAATCGAATCATCAGTATTTCTGACATGAATAATACAATATAATCAACTTTTTACGATAATCCTACTTGTCGCACAATATTGTGTAATTTAATAATTTTCATAGTCCATGTTAATCTCATCTGAACTGACTGTTGGACATAAACACTTGCGGTGTAGTATTCAGGGTAGTCGTAACTAATGCCTCGTTCACCATGCGTTCGAAGAAGGAAAGGCCATTGTCAGTATGATCTTCCTGGTGATACTCTAATGTTGCTGAAACACGCCATCGGTATCTACCCCAGTCAGTCTTTCAGTAGTCCGGTATTTGCTGTTCATTTCTTTGACATGGACCTGAGTCAACCTCTACCATAAACAAGCAATGGTCAAAGGACATTCTGTTAAGAGTGGACACATCTATGAATCTGGTTGACGTTTCTCGTAAATACAACATCAAGAATGCCCGGATGTCCGCGATAGGGAAGGTAGTAAGTTGGTGCCTCAGATGTTATATCTGTTGGTCATTTTTTTTAATAAGTTGCCCCCAGAGTTTGTTACTCTGCTGTTTCATTTGGTATGTTTCACGTTAAGATCACCACCGATGAACAACTTGCCTCTAATGTTGGCTGAAGCAGTAAAATCAGACTCTTCCAGTTCCCTTCTGAGAGGACGATAGGCTGCCATTATGGTCAGTAGTCCTCTGGTCGTGGTCAATGCTGGCTGTTTTTTATGTACTGCAGGGTCAGAATGAATATCTTGTGTTGTGGGATGTTCCTCTTAATGTAAATGGCCACTCCTCCTTTTGCTGAAAGTCCGTCTCGGTGATAGCAGCAGTATTTGGCTACTGATGCCCTTAGCTCTGGAGAGTCTCGGTGACAAGTCATAGATTAACACCTTGTATCCTGATGAATTGCTGAAATTTCATGGTCTGACCGTGAATGCCTTTGGAATTCCAAATGCAGAAGCATAGATTATGGATTTAGGGTCGCCTATCCATAGTGATGGTTGTAACTGTATTTGGAAGTGGATAGTGCAATCGTCAATGTAAACAGATGTAATGGTCATCTGATCTAGCCACTTGATTAGGCTGAGCATCATGTTTAGAACAATTTTTTTCAATCGCTCAGATTCCCCTGGAGCAGAAGCTGTTGAGGTGGGCCATTGGCGTGGATGATTCTGTGATATGTCTTCGGTGCAGAAGATCTGCGAGTTTTTGAGTTCTTGCTGCTGATCAACAAGATTGGAGTCAGATGTAACAGCAACCAACTCTGGCCCCATGACTTCAGAGAATTCGCGAGCATCAGTCACACTTGATCTTCTGTTTTGGTGGGTCTTCTGATGCTTCCGAGCATTAACGGAAGGCTTCTTCTGCATCTTATTGGATGGTAATGTGGTAGTCTCCATATGTTGAGGCTATTCAGTGGAGACGCTCTGTTGAATCTGTGCCAGAGGCTTCAGATCCTTTTTGTACACCAAACAGTCTCTGTAGCACATAAAGTGGCTGCAGTCACACTTCAAGGATTCATTACATCCCGACCTCTTATTGAAGTTCCCTTATTTGAGTCATGTGGGCCAACCCACATGACACATAATGGAGGCATCTTTGCAGTGTTTCATCATATGTCCAAATCGTTGGCAGCTGATACAATGAGAGGGACAAGCAGTCACCCTCAGTTGTAGGAACCAAGCATGATGGGTGTGCGGTTAACGCTCTGGCCTTGCATTCGGGAGGACGATGTTTCGAATCCCAATCAGGGCATCCAGATTTTGATTTTTCATGGTTTCTCCAAATCACTCCATGCGAATGTCGGGATGCTTCCTTCAAAAGACCATGGCCAAATTCCTTCCTGTTTCTTGTCCCCAGTCCTTTCCTGCCTCTAATGGCCTTGATGTCGATGAAGTGTAAAGCCATAAGTAAAAAAATAAAAAAAGTCAGTTATAGGCATCCCGCGGAAAACTACCTTCAGGAGAGCACTGCTCCAATCGGGAAGTTGGGGTACGGGATTTTGCTGGATTGGAGCATCACATTTGCTGCAGTGAAGTGTTCCACCAGCTGCCTTGGCTGAGGAGTGGTTCTTCACAGTATCTTCCACCTTGTCATTTATAGTCCTCCTCAACTTGTACGACAATTGGTGTGATGTGTGCGTTTCTCGGCGGTTCTGGCCGATTATGCTGAATAGGCTGGAAAGGGTTGTTCGTATATATCCTTTCCAGGTCAAGCATAGGCGTGAAGGCAAAACCCTTGTCGTCTATTTACTGGGCTGTTGGATTTGATTCACCGCTCGTGGAAAAAGTAGAGATTTATTGTTCTTGCTGGTAACGTTGTTGGACAGCTACTTGGTTCTCACACTGGTGTTTGCAACTCTCGAGTGTTGCTCACTTCGGGGTTGTTTAGGATTTTCCACTGAGCGGAGAGATCCACAGAATCTCTTCACTACTTGAGGTCCATCTTGTCCATATTGAGGTTTAATTGCCATTGTAATCACAGTGATTGATATCCATTCTCGAATCCAGAAGGTGGATCATTGTATAAGTTGCAACAGCTTCCAGTGAAGGCGAGCGCTGAGAGTCACTGAAGAATTCAGGCACCAAAGTGTGACAATCGCCACCCACATCGAACATCAACTGTCGCGTTGCGGTGGTAAGTCCAACGAGGTGTTGCTCTGTCATTGCCACCCTAAGTTTTCAGGATTAGTGACAACACTCAACTCTCACCATGTGGTTCGGCTACACTCGGGAGTGGGCCGTGTGGTGGTAATACCCGTAGGCCTTAGTGGGCAGCGATAACCGTCTGACGGAAAATTTCGAGGTAAGCTGTTACAATTTCTAAGTGTATGTTCGGCGCTCTCTGCTTTTTCAATCACTGTTGGGTGCTATTATATACCGTTGCTGCTGCCCATGTTGAGAGTTCGGTCCATCTACACAATTAGGATGTCCGATCCAACATGTGTTATGTTGGCCAGGTGGGGCACGGTTCAACATGATGGGGGACCGCACTAGAGACAGCCAAGCATTGTGAAGATTGAGGCCGTTATCTTCGTTGAAGTACTCTGGAACCTGACTTGATATGACCTGACTTAATTTCAATGTGAACCAGCCTTTGTGTTTTTATTTTTATTGTTATTTTTTTAAACATATTTTAAAATTATTTGCTATATTGTTACCACCCATTTCCTCAGAAGAAACAATATATCAAGTAGGTTTTTACAGCACATGGAAAACCTCTTCTACATTTACCTGTGTATACATGAGATGTTGTAGGAATCGATACCACTGGACATTTCTTCAGCTCGTACAGCAGATGATGGTGTTTGATCTGGGTCCATAACATATGGTACACCCCTCCGTCGAGGGCTATCTGTGGCTGAAGATTAAAATTAGGTTCACTCGACATCTATGTAGAACCTGAAAAGTTTGAGTGGAGTGGATGGCTTACCAGGTGTGTTCCTGGTGACAGCTCTTCTTGCCACTATTTTGCCCTGGGCGGCCATCTGGAAGGCCTTGGTGATCTCCTCTCCTTGGTCTGTTACGCAGACATGCACGCCCTCTCCTTTACCGCAACGGGAGCCACCCTCAAACACGAATCTTCCTTCCACGACACCATATCGTCTGCAGAAATTGTGAATGAATTTAGAAATAAACCATTGATGATTCCTGCACAAGTGATCAAGAAATAGTTATCAACTTTCATTCATTTAATCCACTTCAGATTTGTAATCAGTTAATGATGTCTGAGGAGTATTGGCATCGGGGATAAGGAGAAAAAAATATCTTATTCATTTCTAAACATTTCAGTACTGTTCCCCCCACCAATAAAAGCTCCAACATTATCAGCATCTTGGCCTGACATATGCTTTAACCCTTTCCTCCCTGACGGTACTTATAAGTACCATTATGTTTACCACCATATAATTTGACAATACCAGTGTCCACTGCATTGTTAAGGCTGCTGATTTATTGTTGTATGATTAGGTCAGACAATGACAACATTTATTTTTAAATTCTGCACGAAATTGCTGAGAAAATAATTTTCTAAGTTTGGGCTTGACAGCATAATGACCAGAGTAACAAGTGCTACATTACAATGCATTTTTTAGGTGATAATTTACTTGGTAAGTGTCAATGTCTGTTATTACTTTTTAGTTTGAACATTTTACTATATGTATTTTACCTATAAAATATGGTTTTCTAGTTTCTTTACTAAATAATTGAGAAAAACCAACGAGGACTTATAAGTACCGTTAGGGACTTCTGGGTAGTTTTACACAAATTATTGGTCAATAGATTTAGCAAGTATACAATTGGTGTTATCATTGTTTTAAATATTTTCAAATGGATATTTTTAAGAATTAAGCTCTGATTGAAGCTCTTCTCTTAGAAGTTTATAATTTATCAAGGCAAAAATTAAGAAATGACTGCAAAGTTCTTGGATTACTCATTAGGTCTTAGAATTGACTGAACAAAAATGGAGCAATGAGGATGATAATTATTTTTCGTCTTGCGTTATTATAAAAACTGAAAACTGAAAGAACTTTTGGTTGTGTGACAATCAGGCCCAACCACAAAGCCTTTGTGACAACTTATTTGCTGACAGCAAACTAAAAAGAGGAGGTTGAGACCGCAGATTTTCTAACCTAGACATTGGCTACTGGAAATGGTAGGATAAAAAGGTCATACATTTAGTATCAAATTTTCATGGCAGCAAGGAAACTACTGTTACACACAGTGGTATAATAATTAACTACAATGGTTGGGGTTCATGGCAATTTCAACAGATGGGCTCTCTCTTAGGCTTGACTGGCGACCTGGGTGGATCTTGGGCTAGAGGGCTTCTCCGGTTTGTCATCGAGGTCTCCCTCTGGCAGTGGGTCCCATGGCATTTTGCCCACTCTGCCACCCCGTTGTTACACCACTGGTTATATGCAAAGAAAAAGATGGATTGAAGTCGACAATCTCATGCTCAGGAGTCGTCAAGGACTACAATACATTCATGTGTGGGGTGGATACTGCTGATCAGCTGATGGAGTTGTGCAATGCTGACAGAAAATTACCGAAATCATGGTGCAGATTGTTTTTTGGAATTCTTGATGTTGTATTTGTCAATGTATATAACATAAATGGTCTGATATTTGAAACAAGTCTGTAAAAAATTTCAGAAGATCTGTTGCACAGGGTATGATGACTATGAACGATATTGGTAAGAAGAAAAGGTCATCTGCAGATATTTCACCAAGTCCTCATCCATTCAAACAACACAAGTCATACTATTCCACAATGAGAGACGTAATATTGGGAAACAGAGGTATGCACTGTTCCTAATTAGTAAAAATCAGATGAAGATGTGAAGTATGTAGTATGAAGAACATACAGTCAAAACATCATTCAAAATGTTCCATTGCAATGTCTTTTTGTGTCTGAATGAGCAAATAGAATTGGTTCGTTGAATATCATGAGGTAAATATTTCATACCAATATTAACATAAATGATTGCAGTTGCTATTTCTGTACATCCTGTGGTACACAAAGTCCCTGACGGTACTTATAGTACCGGCTTAGTAATTAGCACTTAGATTTGAAAAAAAAATTGTGTGTTTAATTTCAAGTACCTTTAGACAAATGTATAATTAAAATTATAAATTTCCCTTTATTTCCAATAGCCGGTAAGAAAGGGTTAAGTCATGTTGGTGGGAAGGGAATTAAAATTTGGCAAGAAATAGATGAGTTATATAGAAATACGAAATAACAACAGCAAGGGCTTCAACTTTTTTCTAAAATGGTGAGTCACCTCATACTGGATGGAACTTGGTAGCTTTATTGATCGAGCTTGTACTATGTGGAGCTTGTAATTGAACTATTGCAGTGTCATATATAGTTAGAATTTAGGTAATAATTCATATTTAGAACATAATAACAAGAAACAGTTGACGACATTGGTAGCCCTGACAGCTGACTGATGGTAGGAAACAAGTAGTATTTCAGTCGGCTATCGATCGGAGTGCATTGCCATGAACCTAGTTGAGGGTTACAAGAAGAACTGTATCATAGCATGGAAAAACACATCATCAAATTTCTTCCACAAGAAAACGTGAAGCTATCGAAAATAAGTGAAAATCTTTAGATATAATTAGGCGATGCAAATGAAGATACCGACAACACGAAGAATTTATAAGCTACCAGAAACAAGGCACCAATGCACTGAAAAAGGGAGGAGACTGTTGCAAAATAAAATTATGTATTTATGTTTTTTATTTTCATGAATCATTCAAATCTGAGCGTTTTTCTTAATACAGAAAAAAATTCATTACTTTTGAAATTAAAACCCTTAAGCACTAAATGAGATATGATATGATAGGAATAATTTTTAATTCTTTTAGTGTTAATATAGATAGAAGTATTAAAAACAGTTGTGAATAATATTTTTGCATTAATTTTTGAATATAATAAATATTTAGCCTCAATTTGGGTTCATATCATGAGAAAGATTGTTTGGTTATGTCGTTGACAACAAGCTACCCGCACTGATAATACTTAGAGCCGTCAAGTTTCATTGCTTGTTTTTATATAAGTTAAATAGTGTTTAAAATTTAATTAAAAAATCCACTAATGAAATGCGGATCAGTGCTTTTCCCTCTCACCTCATCTACCCAGCCAAGGTGGGATTCCTGAGATGAGGCAGAAGCGCTGCTCCATGACGTGTAGATGAGACGGACCCGCCGCGATCTTGGTATGGAGTCTATTCATGTGTCAATAGTCTAGATACTGAATAGTACCTCACCTCAGCTGGCTGATGTCCCAGAAGCCGAGCAGCCTTGGCAGGACTCCTGAGGTGAGGCAGAAGCACTGCTCCACGATGTGCAGACGAGCTGGACCCACCGCGATCTTGGTATGTAGTCTATTCATGTGTCAGTAGTCTAGATACTGAATAGTACCTCACCTCAGCTGGCTGACGTCCCAGAAGCCGAGCAGCCTTGGCGGGACTCCTGAGGTGAGGCAGAAGCGCTGCTCCATGACGTGCAGACGAGCTGGACCCACCGCAATCTTGGCTCGTGGAGGTGCAGACGTCATCTGGATCAGGAACTGCATGTCTGTAAACAGTGTGTCAGACACGCCTCGATAACTGAGCGCAGACCCGTGTAATTCTACACCGAGTTTATAGCAATGAAATAATCTGCATGTAGTACTTTCTCTATGTGCGTGATCAGCTACATTTTTAACTCCATGTAATTGTATTTCATGTTATTACAGCTGAGGGTGTGTCGATTAATTACGTGAGCACCAATAGGGGGGAGTCACATAGAAAGCCCACGTCAACATTCAAGACCAGTAGAGCTAGAAAAAGGGTCACCAGATTGATCTCGATGGGGGATTATCCCCACTCCAAAAGGGTGGTGGCTCAGCTGGTGGAGGCTCAGCCTATGGAGGCTCAGCATGTGGAGGCTCAGCCTGTGAAGGCTAAGCCTACGTAGACTCTTTCTCAGACTATAGAAGCAGAAAGTAGAGATGATGATGGGTGTGAGGAGGTTGAGAAGTATAGTTAGGTGCTAATAACATCGTTGGAGAAATACTGTTAGTAAGATGTAGAACTCGGACATCTCAGAAATTATTGGGGAAAAAAAGATTTGGTCTGTTACCATAGTCACAAGAGGATGACCTAATTTAGATGTAAGAGTAGGTAAGGTGCAGAAGGCCTTTAGGAATAGGGGCGTGCAACGAAAGAATAGGAATAAAAGGGTTCTGCCGCTATGTAATAGCCATGGGAAAGGTTTAGACTCTCTTCTACAGGATCAGTTAGGCATAGGTTACCAGTTCACAAGTTTTCAAAGCTAGTGCAACATAAGGTCAGGTCACTTTGTAGGAGTTTCAGTACGGACGATAGAGGAGGTGCGGGGTATAGTATTAATAGTATAGTAGATAGTATAGAGAGTGCCATCAGAAAGGTGGTGAAGAAGGCTGAGTAAACCACAGTTGAACTCATACAGGTCATAAGTCACCAAGACTGGCCACAGTTGAATATGCTGTTAAGTGGGTAAATGCGGAAATGGAGGTACTTCTTGGGAAAGGCTTTAGTACTGCCTTGGGGGTTGTGCCTGTGAACACCATTGGTAGGTAGGGTTTCACTAGGCATGGACTACACCTAAATAAAAAATTTACAGTAGTGATGGAGTCAGGACCTTTTTTTTTTAGATTAAGAGCTGCTGGTGTGGGGATGGAAACAGATGATCAAACTGATACTGATTGTAGATCCACGATAGGAAAAATCAAAAATGTTAAAGACATCTATGAAGCTGCTTAAACAATAACTGACTGGAACAGAACTGGGAAGGAGGAGATTAATGCTGAATAGATAAGGGTGTTATTGGTGAACTGTAGAAGTATAATGAAGAAAGTAATAGAATTTTCAAATTTAATAGAGATACACAAACCACAAGTAATTATAGTCTTGGTTTAAAGAAGATGTACTAGACAATGAGGTTTTTCCTGACAGTTACAGAGTGTACCGCAGAGATAGAGGAGCAACTGGTGGAGGGGTTTTTCATACTGGATAGCAAAAACTATTGCAGTTCACTGGTGTTCATAGATCATGATCATGAGTTACTTGGGGTAGATTTCTGGGGTTATAAAAAAGAAAAAATCAGGGTGTCAGCTGCTTACCATAGTGTAAGATTGACAGATGAAGATGAGGCTCTTGAGGAGAAATTAAATTCATACTCATATTTCAGAGGCGAGAATAGAATTTTCATTATTGGTTGGGATTTAAATTTCACAGGTATAAACTGGGGAGGAAATAAGATTAATAACACAAGGGAACAGGGATTTGCAAATACCCTAATAAGAGAATGAGTATTTACACAAGTGGTAGAGCAGAACACTAGGGGACAAAATATTTTGGATATATTCCTAATAAAACCTGATGATAACCTTGTGGAGTGTCAAGTAACCAAAGGAATAAGTGATCACTAGACAGTTGTGATGGATATTAGAAGATTCAGTAAACCATCAGCCAAAATTTGAGGGGGAAATAGGTACAATTATAAAATGGCACAAATTTCAAATTTGAAGAAATGTTTCAGAGAACGTTTCAGCATATGGAAGTAAGGCACAAGTAGAATAGAGTCAAGGTGGGAAGAGTTCAAGGAGATAATAAAAAAGTGGGAAGAAATATTTATTCCAAAACACAAAATAAAGAGAAGTAGGAGTAATTAGGTTTCGACTGGCCCTCCTAGAAGTGATAATTTCTGTTCTATAGGAACTCACAATCGCGAAACACTCTGGTGGATGATAACACAATGTAAATGATGTAAACACCAGGCCACTTAAAAGAAATGACTCACCTTCTCCCAGGTTGTTGGCGATTTTCACCTGCCACTGCATCAGTCGCTCTCGTGTGTCAAACGCTAGGATCACTGTCACATCCTGGCAGATGATGGCAATTGTGTTGGATTCCTTGTCAAGGGTAAAACCTGGAACGATTGGCAAGGCTAACAAAACTACCAATGAGTCAAGGGTAGAATTGTCAACTATTGTTGTATTCAGAGATTAGTCTATGATGTCATTGCTCTAAGTAAGTGTTTTTTTTATACCTATGATTAATTTAGAGAACTATGTTAAAGAACACTTTTTTAAAATGTAGAAACACAGCAGTAAATAACTTTATTAATTGTCAAAGTAAAATCACTAAAAATATCATACATTTTTTGATGTATTCTTCCCCTCTCCTTACATTTTTAACAGTAATTCAGGGTTTTGACTGACTGCACATACATACAGTCGCAATAAAATACTGCCTGAAATTTTCTAGATACGATTTTTTTGTTCATTTATGACACACAGATTTGCCTCGGTTTAATTCCAATTAATAGCATCATAATTGGTAATTCAATACTTGGTTTCTTTGTTCACTACAACAAGTTAATGATACCGGAGATTTCTATATTTTGTTTCTGTTTTTTTGTGTCAAAATAATGTTTGTTAATCGCAGGCGAGTTGTAACTATGGTACACCACTATTGTGAAAATTGCAACACCCAGAAGGAGTTGTCTGATTCACTAAAAACTGATGACGTTAAGAACAGTGGAACCATAATAAGTGCTTAATATTCCAGAGAGATAAAGTGCACGTAGGTCTAGCAGCGCCGTCTTTTGTGTGACCAGACAGGTTAGTGTTACACAGCCGTTAAATGACATGCCGGCGTGCCTCGTCAGCTACAAAAAGGCGCAGTAACAGCACGTGAGTGAGTTTGATCGTGACAGAATGATTGGTCTTCCAGAAACGGATTTGTAATAACATAACATTGCGGCTAGTGCAGAGCACACTGCAAAGACAGTGATGCCTGTGTGGAACCAGTGAGAGAAGAGTCATACACAGCAATGAACGGGTACCGGACCACACAATGTGACCACAACGCAGGGTCGCCGTCTTGCCCGCATGATCGTAACCGACAGAACAGCTTCGTCTATAGTGTTGGCTCGACGTTGGGTCACTGCAATGGATGTGGACATGTCTGCGCTGACGTTTTGACGCCATCTGCTGAGGTCTACACTGGTGGCACGTATTCCACTGGGTCAGCTTCCATTGACCAGAAACGACCAACGTCTCGGGCAGCAATTGGCATGTAAAAGCCTTCACTGGCGTGCAGAATGGCAAAATGTAGTTTTAGAACGAAACCTACTTGTGCTACAGTCTTGGCCAATTTATGGCCAGCGGAGCAGGATCATTTTACTCGTCAACTTTAACTTTCAACTGTGATATCAAACACTAAAGCACTAAGTTAAGCTGATTTTAAATCTATATCATCACTCGCTTGATCTTGAGAGGATGAATAGTCGACTGTGCCTTATCACGGCTTATGGATATACATTCCGTTGTTTTTCAAGATACTTTATGTTCCAAGTCCCTAAACATGAATCATGTCATGAGCGTGGATATCAAAATAGTGAACTCTATAAGACCGAAGGTTTTTAAATACCATCAATTCCAAGAATTCCTTAAGCATTTGGAGTCGGAGTATAGTGGCCTTAAATTTTATGCAGAAGTAAGATTGTTCTTGCCAGCAAAATTTTAAAAAGAGTATTTGATTTGAAGCAAGAAATACAATCATTGTATGCAATCGAGTCAAAAAAGTATCCCACAATTTGAACACATGGAGTGGATCTGCGAATTTACTTTCTAGCAGACACAACTAACCTTTTAATTATCCTGAACATTTGTCTACAAGGCAAAGACCAATTGGTTAGTAATTGTTTGCTCTTATTTTCTTATTTCAAATGAAATTTTGGCTATGGGAACAACAGTTCAAAATAAAAATTTCACTCTCTTATTACACTGTAATTGTTAGCAGACATAATACAGGTGTCGGTGATTAAATGTGATTCATTGATATCAAATTTGAACCTGGATTTTGAAAACCGATTTCAAGATTTCCAACGCTACAACTCTAGTTTAAGCTGATTTCAAGCCAATGTTTCGTATTCTTTTATCTGCATTTTCAATGCCATTCTTCGAGGAGCTAATTTCATTGCCATGAAATTTGCAAATGAATTGGTGAGATGCAGAAGGGAAACATTCCATGTATCCTAGTTTTTCAGAAAACGAAAAAACGTTATAAAATGGAAACGGTAATTGGGAGAGAAAAAGTTACTATTGGTGATTTGTAGTACTAATTGAGGTTAATATTTTCCACTTGTTCAATATCATGTAATGTTCTCCATGACCTTGTAATTTATGTCCAAAGAGCATGGAATATTTTCCTTTTGCATCTCACTGATTGCTGAATAAAGTATTTTTCAAGTATTTTTGTTAATTATAAGTTTGTTCCAAGGTAAAATTGAAAAAAAATTATAGCAGAATTACATTCAGAAATACTTATGCATATAAAGGTAGACAAGAGCAAAAATCACCATATACATGTAAATAATAAACAAGAAAAGAGAGTGACTAAGTTTGAATAATGTCTCCCTCGTAGACTGTCCTCATACATTTAGTCAATATCTTTTGTGTCATTTTCTGCTGACCATTGTAATATTGTGTTGTAGAATTCTTTATGTTCATGTGGAATATACTGCATTATCTTTGCCACATCCATTATCTTCTTCTGGTCGATGAGAACTTTATGATCGTAGGCACGGTCTACTGGTAGCATCAGGTCACCACAATGTTTGTATAGTTGAAAAATATCACTATTCAATCCATTTATGAATTTGAATGCTTCAACAAACCCTTTCTGATCTCTCCTGTATATGAGATGTCTGTATTGACTGATCTGGAAATCAGCTCGATGATGGAGACTCTTTGTATACTTCTTGAATATTGAGGGCCACCATTCCTTGTAGCTGACTATCTGCTCAGTTTTGACAGATCCCACTTCAAATGGTGATTTTTTCTTTGCATTTTGAATGAGGGTATCATACTGTAAAGGTGTGTATATTCGATCTTGGCGTGACACAGTTCTCTTGACAATGGCAAAATCTCTATCACACGGTAAAAAGCTATGTCCACGTATTGGGAAGTACTGATGAATTTTTTCAAACCGGCCAATCATGGTGAGACTGAATAGAAATCTGACCAGAGTGTGGTTTCAATTTTGCCCGCCACAGGCATCACTGAACACATGTAGAGTTTTCACTTCAGGCGGTACACAGGTGTTTACATAATCACACAGAAAGCTACAAACTTCATCAGGTCCCTTTTTACAAGTCCCTTCGTGGTAAGTATAAAACACAGATTTACCATTTGCAAGGTTGTGGATACAAAAAACAATGTGCGATAATTTCCTCAAATAAAACATTTCCTGAACTGGAAGTAAAGGAAGAGGGAGATTTTGCATATAATCAAATACTATTCCTCCTTCGTCAATTTTGTTTTTACATAGCGCGGTTACTTCATTCGATTTTCGTATAAAATTTCTTGGCTCTGCATTTATGAACGAGAAGTTCAGCAGTTGCAACCCTTTTGGCAGCATTATTAAGTGCAGGGGATTTTATTTTATTTCCCAGTTCCTCACATTGTGAACACACATCTACTTGAGGACAGCCCAAATCGATAGTTAAAATTTTCTTTGAAGTAGCCCTCAAATAATATTCATATTTCACTATATCTTTCAGGTCTTGATGCTTATCCAAAAATAATTGAAACATAATCTTAGATGTCAAACCACACTCCAAGAACACTAAAGGTGAAGGCATGTAATGGGAAACCTTTGTGGGAAACGATGATATGTGAAGCGTCTGTGGGTACACCCATGCCGTGCGAGAATCCTCCCACTCCCTCGCCACGCGCCTCCCACTCCCTCGCCACGCGGAAGTGACGTAGCAATGACGATACGTGTATCTGTTTGGTATTGAGCATGGAGGAAGGAATCCTCCATGCTACTGAGTTGCAGCGCCATTACATTATGTGTTTGTTTTCATTGTCTCTGTTTGTTCACACGTTCCAAAATGCATATTATTTCATAAAATCTATATGTGAAGCCGTTAAACGTATGTAAAATGTAGAAATTTGTTTGAAATATGGCTAAACCCTCTTGAAATATGGCTTAGCCCTCTTGTCGGTTTTTCTCTACTCGCTTCTTGAACCGCTTGAAATCATTTTTAAAAATCTATAAATGTCTGATTTTAGGCCAAAGTCTTTTATTCCTGTTTTTGTTTTTAAGTTTTGCGTTGCATTTACAGGTTACAGAGGATAGAACAACTCCCAAACCTCAATAAAACATTATTTCAATTTGAGGTAGTGCTTCCGGAGGCAGTGAACTAATTTCCCGAAGATGGGTTTAATGAGATGTGTGCCGAATGAGATTATCTTCATTGAAGCTTTGTGTTCGGCTGCAACTGCAAATAATATGGATTATAGGGTGAAACTGGTGCTCAGTAGAGAATCCAGAGAAATTTATCAGGCTATGTGCCATCTATGTCCAGCGGGATCTGGGTGGTCTGTAACATCTAAACATGTTACTGCAGTAAGCTACAGCTTAGAACATTATCACTTGTGTGACGAATCCAGGGAGCTTGTTTCCAAGATTAGCCAGCCACAGGTAAGAGCTTGTTAAATTGAGCTTGTAGTATTAATTACTGTAATTTGCCTAAATGTGCATTATGTAAGTTTGAGAGAGTGAAATTTCTAGGTTTGTATATTGATCATAATTTAAATTGGAAAGTACATGTTTCTGACTTACTAAAGCGATTGGGAGCAGCCATGTTTGCAATTCGTACAATTTCAGCTTTAGGAAATCTCCGTATGAGGCAGCTAGTTTATTTGGGATTACTGGAGATCGCGATTCCGCCAGGAGTTTCCATCAAAATACTGCAGTGGTCAATCGCAAAACTCCACTAGAAATTCTTTCCCAAGTACATTTAATGGTTTCATGCTGGTCCAGGCTGTATTACAACCTAATTTCTGCTTCAAAATAATGGTCCAGGCTGTATTATATCGTAATTACTGCTAAAAAACAATACGTCTTGCGACTGACTACAGCAGTTTTCCAACGATAATACTGAATGTTGTTGTAGCGGAATCGCGATCTCCAGTAGACCCGTTTATTTTGCTTATTTTAACTCCCTATTTTCATATGGAATAATATTCTGGAGCAATTCTACCCATAGAGACAAAGTGTTCAGAGCCCAAAAGCGTGTAATAAGAATTGTGTGGGGTTAGCAATAGAACTATATGTAGAGAGCTGTTCAAGAAGTTAGGGATTTTAACATTAGCATCTGAGTATATATACACATTAATGTCCTTTGTAGTCACAAATTATACTTTGTTTGAAACAAATAGTAAAATACACAATTATGGCATGAGAAGTAAAAATGATCTTCACAAGACTTACAAGTCACTGTCATTTGTTCAAAAAGGGGCTGATATTCAGGGATACATATCTTCAATATGCTCCCAACACATACTAAATGTCTAGTAGATGATAAGAATAAATTCAGGAAAAAATTGAAAGGATTTTTAATTGACAACTCCTACTCTGACGAAGAATTTATTTCTAAGGTATCTAAAAAATAACGGGATTACTGGAGATCGCGATTCCGCCAGGAGTTATCATAATACTGCAGTGGTCAAACGCAAGTCTCCACTATAAATTATTCCCTAAGTACATTTAACGGTTTCATACTGGTCCAGGCTGTATTACAACATAATTTGTGCTTGAAAATAATGGTCCAGGCTGTATTACAACGGAATTACTGCTTGATAATAATACGTCTTGCGATTGACTACATCAGTATTCCAACGATATTACTATGTGTTGTTGTAGCGGAATCGCGATCTCCAGTAGACCCAAAATAACTGCCAGTATCTTGTGTAAATATAGTTCACATAATTAATTTACCATGTATGCTATGACTGTACATCTCGTGGTGTATGTATTTAGTTTGTTATGGAATTTTTTTAATGTACCATATATGCTACGACTGTACATCTTCTGTTAGCCTATATGTATTATTTTGTAATGGAAGTGTTTAATGTACCATGTATACTATGACTGTACATCTAGTGGTGTACTTATTATTTTGTTATGCAACTGTTTATCTGTAAATTGACAACTTTCCACATCCCACAGAGCCAGTCTCTTATATTGGGATCAATGGAAAATGAATGTATTGTATCGAATTTACTTTAATTTGCAGCAGTGGCCAATCAAAGTAGTTTGAGAAGAAATGTTCAAAGGTATGCTGCTTGCCATGGAGCCACAAAGCCCATTTACTTGCCCTTTCATGGCACAACTCCTCCTGCAGTGATTCTGGACCATCAAACTGTACACTGGAAAGGGACCAAGCCAACAGTGTTGAATGGAATTCAGCCCAGACAAAAATGATAACAGGATCAATGGCGTATTAAATATTGAGAACTGTGGAAGCAGGTAGTGTACTAAGTATGAATTGACATAATAATAAATATTTTAGCAGATTTCTTACTTACATAATTGTTGATCTAACTTTCATGTACTCATTTTAGAAACATTGTAAACTTGTTGCAACACGTAATTTCTGTGAAGGTCCAGCCAGGAGACAACTAAACCAAAAAGAGCCTAAAAAATGATCCATCTCTAAAATGTGGATTTAAGAAAAAAAAGTTTCCAGATCTTATGAGAACTCATGGGGTTGAAGGTTATGGTGTGATTTTTTTGCCTTTATTTTGATTTTGTTATTACAGTCTCAGCCACTGAGCCAAACTGTTATTTTGTGCTATATTTTTGTGGTGTGAATAGATATAGTCATCTTCTGAATTTTTTTAAAAAAATGCTATTTACTTTTCCAACAGGTGTAATCATGTGGACTCTTCCAAAGTAATGAGTGGGATTACTTTGGTGCTGCTTCAGATAGCATTGCTGAGGATGGAAAGACCATAGTTGAGCTTAAATGCCCATACAGTATGTGATTTGACAAACCATCACTATGCCTTTCTGTGCCCCCAAATGGAAAAGTGATGTACAAAAGATATTATGCGCAAATGCAGGCACAGCTGGTAGTGACTGGAATTGAAGATATGATTTTGTTATATGGACAACAAAGGGAATTGTTGAGCAGTGTGTTCTTTTAAATAGATCCTATAAGAATCATTTGATGAATGCTGTTACCCTCTACTATCATGGGTTATTTTTGCCTCTTCTACAAGCCCAAGGTTCAAATTCTTGAAGATGTCATAATTGTCTTTCTCACAACATATTTGTGAAAACCTTATCATCATCATTAATAATTATTAATTCATTAATTGTGATGGAGCGAATGCTCTGGTGGCAATCTCCCTACACGCCCATCCTTCTCCCTTCCTCCTCCAACACCCTTTTGCCCTCAACCAATTTTTACTATGATGCAATAACAAGTTTATTTTTGAAATGGTTGATTTTTATGAAAGAGCTATATTTTATTTATTTATTTTTAAATATGTTTACCCTAATTTATATAATCACTATATCAAGATTATTAATTTTGTTATATTAAGCTATTGAGAAGACTGCCATTTTAGTCTAATATTTATAGTAATATTCATTTAAATTGCAATGGAGTGCATGTTCTGGTGTCAATTTCCCTACCACCCATCGTCCCCCTTCCCTGCCCACACCTACCCTGCCCTTGCCA
Organism: Vandiemenella viatica; assembly: GCA_031002005.1. Taxonomy (NCBI): domain Eukaryota; kingdom Metazoa; phylum Arthropoda; class Insecta; order Orthoptera; family Morabidae; genus Vandiemenella; species Vandiemenella viatica. The sequence continues at coordinate 259,513,059 of JARYHS010008074.1, forward strand.
AATTTTAACTTTAAATTCTTTAAAACTTTTGGTAAATTATTCATCATTTCTCTTGGTAACTTATTCCAATCCCTGACACCCTTACCCAAAAAAGAGAATCTTCCTACACCCATGGGTGTGAAATCGAGTGCCAGCTTGTTGTCATGGTCATCTTCTCTCTTCCATGCATTACGTTTAGTTCTTACACCATTATCTTTCCATGATTCATCACCAATATAGGACTTGTACACTCCCATGACCCTCTTCACCCTCCTCCTGTCTTGCAATCCAGCTCTTTTATCATATCTGTAACTAATTGCATTCTGCGGTAATTTCCAGAAACAAATCTAGCAGCCCTTTTTAGTACCCTCTCTAATTCCTGTATTTGATACTCAAATGTGGGTCCCATACTACAATACCATATTCGAGCAATGGTCTGACCAAAGTTTTGTAAACCAATTCCTTTACATCTCTTGTACATCCCCTCATCACTCTCCAACAAGTGCAGAATTTTGAAACCTTTTCCTACCACCTGTCCAATGTGTCCTGCCCAGTTAAGCTTGTTATCAAAAGTAATGCCAAGATATTTACATTTCAAGTCTTCAGCAAACAATTCTTTCCCCACCTTATATTCATAATTAACCTTTTGTTTTTTATTTGTGTATCTAATAAGCTGACTCTTCTTTGCATTTATCTTCATTCCATGTTTACCAACCCAATTAGATATCCTGTCCAGATCACCCTGCAACTGTTTACAATCCTCTATTGTTTTATTTATTATTTATTTATTTATCGTATGGCAAGCAACTAATACAATAATAAATATATACAATGACAAGAACGTTGGTAGCGTTCACAAGCTGATGTCTAATTCTTCCAGCCATTCTAAGAAGGAACTTGTAGCTCCAAAAACATCTTCATATGGTCCATCATACTTCCGTAGAGGGCATTCCCTGATAATATGCTCCACACTCTGGGAAGGAGCACCGCAGTCACATGCAGGAGAATCCTGAAGACCCCACTTATACAGCATGGCGTTGCATTTCGCATGGCCTGTTCTTAGGCGATTTAGTTTGACCCACTGGTCTCTATTTAGATGGAATCCTGGAAGTCCAGTTGTGGGATCTTTAATATCTGAATGTTTTACAGATGTGGAGTTCCAGCTTTGTCGCCATTTTTCCATGACATCAAAGTCAAATACATCTTGCCATACCGGATTTCGTGATTTAAGACGAGTGGGTGGTAAGTTATTTAGAACCTCGTGGATTGGGAGATCCTGTGGATGATCAGGATGGTGTAGTTTTATCCACTCACGTGCCGTTGCTTCTTGGCGTCTTATCTCTGGAGGTGGTATTTTGCTGATCAGGTGCAACCAGGGGACTGGGGTGGATTTTAGGGTGCCAGTTATTACTCTCATACACTCATTCAGGTGGACGTCGATTTTTCTAGTATGAGTACTACGTTGCCACACTGGAGCACAGTACTCAGCAACAGGGTAAACCATGGTGAGAGCGGTTGTTCGTAGTGTGTTCGCATCAGCTCCCCAAGAAGTACCAGCTAGCTTCTTCATGATGTTGTTTCGTGTTTTCAGTTTCTGACTTGTGTTTTCGAGGTGTTTTTTGAATGTTAAGGAGCAGTCTAAGGTGATACCAAGATACTTAGGATGGAAATTATGTTTCACCCTCTGGTGGCAGAAGTTCACTTTGAGCTGCTGATGTGCTATTCTATTGCTCAAGTGGAATGCGCATACTTCTGTTTTCATTGGGTTCGGACAAAGTCTCCACTTTCTATAATATGTGTTCAAGGTTTCTAAGTCGTTAGAGAGAATGCTCTCACCTTCCTCTAATGTGGCAGTTTGGACGGCGATAGCTAAGTCGTCAGCGTAGCAGAATTTATTGCCGGTTGTTTCTGGCATGTCACTGGTGTACAAGTTGAAGAGCAATGGAGCTAGTACTGACCCTTGAGGTAATCCATTTTTTATTGTAAATGACTTACTTGTCTTATGTCCGATGGTGACCTTAAAATATCTGTTGGTCAGCATATTCCTCAGGAGTGATGTTAGTTTCCTGCAGGGTATATGTTTTTTAAGTTTAAGTAGCAGTCCATCCAGCCAAACTGTATCATATGCCGCTGTTAAATCGACAAAGGCTACTGATGTTTTTAACTTCTTCTGAAATCCAGCCTCAATGTATGATGTCAGTGCTAATACTTGCTCACAACAGCTCCGTTTTAGTCTGAAACCTGCCTGATATGTTGGTGTTATGATATTTATTATTCCTTGTATGCGGTTAAGGATGAGGCGTTCTAGAAGCTTATAGCAAACACTGAGTAGAGCAATAGGTCGATAGCTTGAAGCATCATCTGCTGGTTTGCCTGGTTTGAGGATCGTCAAGGTGTGAGCCATCTTAAATTCTAGGGGGACTATCCCAGTGTCCAGGATATCACTGAAGAAGTTCTTGAGCCAAGTTCTTCCCTGCTTGCCGAGATATCTTATGAATTCTGGGAAAATGCCATCTAATCCTGCAGCCTTCCTCATTTTTAGCATTTTGATGGCTTTCTCAACTTCTTCATGACTAAATGGATTAGAAAGGATAGGATTATTTCTAAGGTTGTTATTCATTTCAATCATCTCTTTCTCCATCTGTTTCTTCATGGCAGGATCTATTGGGACTTTGTCAGCTCTTGTTTTTATGTGCAATGCCATTTCAGCTGGTGTAATTCCTGGCTCCTCTTTGCACATGTTTGAGGCTGCACCCAGTTTTCTAAGGAGAGTCCATGCATTTCTACTGGAGTGAGTAAAGCTCATTTGAGAAGTTAGCTCTTTCCATTTCTGTTTCCTCCCTTCATTCAGTTTTTCTAATATTCTTTTTCCTGTTTCAGGGTCACCAGTTTTTTGAAAATTTTCATATAAAGTTTGCGTAGATTTGTCCCAGCATGGAATGTATTGTTTCCTGTACCCTCGAGGGATGTTTCGTTTAGCTGCAGCAATAACAATACCTACAAATCTCTTGTAGTTTTTCACTTTTGGGGGTATCCATCGCAGGTTATTATCTACCTCGGAGCTATAATTGTCCCAGTTTGCCCTCTTTAAATTCCATCTTGGTTTATGAATTGATCTGATAACAGGTATTGTGATACCAACACTGATTAGTGTGGGCCTGTGTTGGCTTCTGGGAAAATGCTGAAGGACTTTCCTTGTGTGGTCTAAAGGTTTTCTTTCATCTGTGGACACAAAGACCAGATCAGGATTGGTATCAGATTGCCATCTAGCAGAGTGGAATGTTTTCTTTTCCTTAGCATCATAGCTGAGATACAGGTCTTGACTTTCGCACCACACAGTGAGTTTCTCACTGTTTTCATCAGAATTTGGGTAACCCCAGGATGTATGTCGGCTGTTAAAGTCTCCTACATATATGCAAGGTTTTGGTAGTGAGGGCAGTGGTGGAGTTGGCCAGTTGGAAAGAGGTGGTTTGTAAACTGATGCAACAGTTAAATTGTTGAGTTTGGCAGTAATTATTTCCTCTATTGTTTTGATTCTTTTATACAGCATTATGTCATCTGCAAACAATCTAATTTCAGATAGTAAACAATCAACACAATTATTCATTAGAATAATGAATAGCAATGGTCCCAATTCGCTACCATGTGGCACACCCATTTTTACTTCCACTTCTTTTCATACTACATTTCCTACCCTAACATTCTGTTTTCTACCTTTTAAAAATTCTTCTACCCAGCAAATGACTTTCTTATCCACTCCAATGGTTTTTACCTTATTTACTACCATTTTATGGCTTACTCTGTCAAACGCCTTAGACAGATCTAGTGCTACACTATCAATTTGGCCTCCCTTGTCCATTTCATCTGAAATATCTTGCATATATCCCACCAACTGAGATTCGCATGAATATCCTTGCCTGAAACCATGTTGCCTGCTTGAAAACCACTTACGTTCCTCACATATATTTCTGATGTGGTTGCATATCAATCTTTCCATTAATTTACCTACCACTGATGTCAAACTGATTGGCCTGTAATTCTCAACTCTATTTCTCACCCCTCCTTTATGTACCGGTACTACTATCGCACTTTTCCAGTCCTATGGTAAGCAGCAAGTATCCAGACTCATTTTAAATAATATTTCAAGATAAGGTACAATGTCACTCCAGCTATCTTTAAGATATCTGTAGTAATATTATCTACACCAGCCCCTTTGTTTTTTCAGCTTTCTTATTTCCTTCGTAATGTACTCTGAATGAATGTTATGGAATTGTTTAATGTACCATGTATGCTATGACTGTACATCTACTGGTGTGATTATTATTTTGTTATGCAACTGTTTAGCTGTAAATTGACAACTTTCCACATCCCACAGAGGCAGTCTCTTATATTGGGATCAATGGAAAATGAATGTATTGTATTCAATTTTTTTTTGATCTGTTCATTTTAATTGTGTTGTTAAGCTTGTTCTCCGAGTTAGATCATGCCATTTCTGATTCATTCTCGTTAATGCTCTCTCTACACCAAACCCTCATTATGGCACAAATCTTGTTTGTCTTTATGGAAGGAACATTTTGTACATGTTCTTTGTACTAATATTGTGTCCTATTCATGTGATCTCAATCAAAATTTTATTATTGCTTATAAAAGTAAATGATTTGTTTCTCTATTAAGTAGTAATTTTAAAAGTTGACAACTCCCTCAGAACCTGAATCTTTTTGCATAGTCACTAACTTGAGTGGATGGATTTGATATTTATTTTAATACTGGTTAATCATTTTGTATTGCTTAATTATATAGCCGAAATGGTTGTGTTTATTATTTTGTGTGAACATTGCTGCAGAGCGCAATTAGTAACTGATATCATAATAGAGCTAGATTTTTTTAAACATTGGAAGACAGCAGAGGTTTCAAGAGAGTACTGGGAGTGTACAAGGTATGAGGTGTTGAAAGATATTGGTGAAAGAATTTAGAGTAAAGCATGGAAGGGAAAATATGATCATGACCACAAGCTGGCACTTAATTTCTGTAAAATATTCTTTCGCACATAAGGGATCAGAGATTGGAATAAATTACCAACGTAAATTATGATTAATTTACCAAAAATGCTCACAGAATTTAAAATTAAATCTGTAAATAGCTTCTTATCAAAATATGCTTGTCCTTAGGGTACTTGTTTTACTTTATTATACAGTAATTTCTGTAACAACTTATTTCTGAGATTTTATAATTTTTGTACAACAGAATAAGAGGTAACTGTAAATACGATAAATACTCCATATTATAAACCACAATTGTTTAAATTGGTCATTGAAGTTGTGAAAAAACCTGTAAATAAAAGTTGATGTAGCTTTTAATACATAACTGTGTTTCAAGCATTCATAAAAGAAATTGGAACTGAAGAAAACTTGAATTTTTCTTTTATAAAGGCTCATATACAATTAAAAAACCTAAAGTTTAAAATGTTAGAAACAGTGGTGGAATTCAAACTGCTATTTGGTTGACGTTACAAACGTTGAAACAATGTAAAATATCTTATTTGCAAGAGACATGTGTATGTTGGCATTGCTTGGGGTAAAATAGCGTATATCACTTTTTTCACCACAGTATACAGATTTGCGATAACCCTGCTAGTCATTTGGACCTTATGACACTCTGAAAGGTGTAATGTTAAGAGTGGCTCCTTTTGCTTCCAAAAAATCAAACATTAAAAAACCCTTGTCATAACAATAAAATGTCCTCGCTTTAAAGGTCAAGGAAGCCTGATAACTCTTCCATTTGAGGATCCAGTTGTTGCTCCACCATATAAATGGGAACAATATAAAGCTACTCCAAACTCAACTAATACCTACTAGTGCTTTGAGAGTATGAAAACCTTTGTAATGTGAGTATGTTCCTTGACCATGGTCAGGGTAACCACTACTTTGTATTGGAATCTCAGTACAATCAATAACAATGTTTTATTCTCCATCCACCTTTTTGTACATTGCCTAAAAATTTAATTATTTGAAAGCATTATACACACAGGTGGCAACAGTTAACCGAAAAGTTAACTTCGTTAATGGTTAATCCACTACTTAAAAAGTTAACTTCAATAATCGTTAAAGCGTTACATTTTTGCAAAATTAGCGCAAGTTAAAGTTAACCATTAAAAGTCAACCATCCAAGAGTGGAACAGATGCTTATGTGTTGTAATAGGTATTACTGCAAGCAATACCAAGGTGCTATGTACCATGAAGTGAATCAATAATACATCTACCAAATGTCATTCTGGAAAATGAGTTTTTACTGGGGTTCAGCGTTTTCACCAGATTCTCAAATGTATCGGATTCTTCAGCATGTAGTGGAATCTTGTTGTCAACAAAAAGGATTGCAGTAAATCACTTCTCCACATCAGCTTGTAATACTGATGGGTCCCGATAGCTATGATTACCAAACTTTTTGTTGACTGTAACTTTTATTAGCAGATTGCGATGAAAAACAAATCAATCCTGCTGCTATATATATCAGAAGAAGCACAGCACTTGAAGGCTTTGATTTATTTTTTCTTTTTTACAATTAGTTGGCTCTGTTTTTACTTTTTCTTCAAACAATTCATACCTATTTGGATATATGCAAACGGCTAGATATGTGTGCCATTGTATGTAGAAAGTTTAGGAAAACGCAGTTTGAATGAATAAATCAATGTTTCAGTCTAGATTTAAGTGCAACATAACCATAAATGTGACCTAGGATTTTTAATATTCTAGTTGCTGTTGTTAGCATTGCTGCTTTCACTAACTGATTGAAGAGCTAAAGTTTCAATTACGTAATCATGTAACGAATGTCAAGATTAACTTATTCCACTAAACAAATACCAAACCAGTTACAACTAAAAAAAGAGATTAGGATTTTCAAAAACCTTCTTTCTAGTATAAAATAGCATGGTAGCAGTAAATGGCAAAAATAACTAGGAAATAAAATTCAAATACCCGTCTGGCATTGAGATCTCGATTTAAAATGTTTCCAGGCAAACTCCAGGATGACTGCTGCAAGAAGCAATGGCTGCATTTGTTGCTGTTCTTGTCCCGAAATCTCCTCCGTCATTAATAAGGTCGACGGCAATGAAGCGTAAAGCCATTAATAATTAAGAATAGTTAAAGTATAAAACAGAAGAGTGTATGTGCGTTTTAAAGAGGAGAAATTATATTTTTTAACATACTATCAATCCATATCACCATAACTTGAAATTCTTAAATGTGGAAGAAAGTTCTTTCTTTGTAGTAAAAATAATGTACTTCATAGAAGGTAGATCCTTCATTCGTCCTTCACGGAAACACATTACAGCACTATATACTTTTTATTGACATCTCAATAGTATAATTTGGTTATTTTTAAAAACATTATTCGTTATTGGGTCGGTTCAGCAGTCATAGAAAATTCTCATTTCCTTTATTTGTAGCACTCATTGTATGTAGCATTTAACATTAATTTACAGACCGAAACGGTAGTTATAACATACTGTTATCATTTTGTAAGCGATTCCAACCTAGTAGTTCAGGGGGGGGGGGTTCTAGGGGGCTCAAGCCCCCCCCCCAAAAGCATCTAAGTCCACCCCCGACATTGTATTTTGGAGACTTTTTTTTGTTTTGTTAGCTTTACGGATTCGATGCCCGAGGAGGCTATAAAGGACTACCCCATGGCCGACTCAAGCCCCCCCCCAAAAAAAAAACCAAGATCACTGAAGGCAAGCCCTCTGAAACAAAATTCTCTCAAGTCAAGCCCCCTCCCCCAAACCAAGTCAGCTTAAGGCCCCCCCTCCCGCACAAAAAAAGAAAAAATCCTGGATCCCGCCCCTGCTAGTAGTATTCCTGTCAAAACCATTTAACAGTTACCAAATTTCTATTTTACATTATGTAGTCAAGATTCCAATGAAGGAAGATGTAAATCCATCTTGGGTTATGACGAGAGAGATGTCCGAAGTCAAAATGAAACGAAATATACAGGCGATTTGCGCTATAGTTCTAATTTCATTGTTACGCTAAAATAGATTGAAATTACTTGCTTTACGTGTCCCATATATGTATCATAGAAACCGCTGGAGTAGATAACATATATTGGATGTCAACACGGCAGTATGGAAAATATTTATCGACAAGACAGGTTCATAAAATAGAACATGCTCAAAAGGTAATTTTTTTTCACTTTTGCTCCAAGTAGTACAATTACTTGACAGTAATTACATAAAAGCTTTCATTGGGAAGCAAACCTGACCGGTAGCGTGTTTGTTTGGTTTGCGTTCCTCGGCGAATTCGGCGAGTTGGCTGTATAGATCCATTTAATCGTTACGCTAAAATAGGTTGAAAATTACTTGCTTTTCGTGTCCCATATGAGTGTCATAGAAACCTCTGGGGTTAAATTAACGTCTTATTCTAAGTCAACCACATGGCAGTATCAGAAAAAGAAAAATTAACGGCTAGTGTACTTATATCGTTTTTCCTTACTGCGAGTTCCATTTTTTTCTTCGTGTTTTGAATTGATTGTACCTATTTGCTGGTGGTGGTATCTAGTGATGGAATTATGAAGTACTGAAGAAGAGTTATTCACTTTGTCTAATTTGCAACCAAAGATGTTACACGTATCGTCAATGTGACGTCATTCCTCATGCCGTGGAGTGGGAGGATTTTCGGCTCTGCATCGGGTGTACCCACAGACGCAACGTATGATATGTGCTGATGAATCTTTGTTATTACATCATTGGGAATACGAACACGGTTATCGTGCTTACCTCGTAAGTCTGTAGGTAGTTCATTCTTCTCAACCAGATGGGCCAAACGAAAAACTGCCTTGCTGGAAACACCGTGTAAACTTAGGAAGGCTTTTCTGCATACTTCAACTCGTGTATTCCCTTTTACTGCAAAATACTTGTAGCTTGATGTGATTTGCTTGGAGTGCTCATATTTAGGTCTATGTCGCGTGACATCATGTCTCTCAATGAAACTCATCAAATATGTATCTCGTTCATTTTTCTCCCTGCCACTATAAACGTTCACAATAATTCTGTCCTTCTCTTCTTGATCAAAATTCAACATACACTGTTTTTTACATCTGCAATCTTCACCAGTTTTCTTCTTCTCTACAAGAAAACCTTTATCAGTCACAAACTCTTCCCTTTATTTCGGGCTTCTTTCATAACACTCTCAAAATTTCCTGAGCACCTTCTTTTCTTCTGAGGGCTATCAACCTCAGATTCTGACAGCGACATCACACTATCACCGTTCTTCTCTTATAACACACTCTTGATACAAAGTTTACATTGTTACAAGAACTCTGATTCACTAACAACAATCACAATGTTAGAGCTACAGGTCTGAAATAGCACAACAATTTACCAATGTAAACATATAACAACAATGTAAATCCAAAGATCCCTACTATATTTCCACTTCTAACGTCTAGAAGTGTGCTCTGCCAAAGAAAGTAGGAACTAACAGACTAATGAGAGCAAAAAGGAAAACATTCCTGGAATCTTTTCTTTTTGCATGTCACTCAAATTTTAACAGCTTGTTTTAACCCATTAGAAGTGGAGGAATTTTTTCTCTGTTTAGGTCAATAGATGGAGGAAGGGTTGGTGAACAAAATGGCTATCTCAGTTTAAAACGGCCAAAAAGTGGAATGTTTTCCTTCTGCATCTCACCAATTCAAATGAAAAATTATGAAATGTAGTGTGACGCACTGGTTACGGAGATATTCCATCAGGTTGGTTTGACACAATTCTACAAAAAAATATCTGTACAAGGAGAAATATTCTGGATTCTACAAACATGGTTTGCGGATGACTTAGCTATTAGGAAACACTTGTGTGTGAACAGCATTTTAGTCGGATGAAGAATATTGAAGCCTCGATCACTCGGGGAAATTTTTGTCGCTGCTACTAGCTAGTCACACAAAGGCTATTGGTTTGTGCGAGTAGATAGTAGCTAGCGAAGTGCCATATCAACCTCATTCGTTGGATATGATGTACAAATCACGTCGTATAGGTCTGAAACGATTGATTCGTTTGGTTTGAGCTGAGTTAAACATTTATTGAATGAAATACAAAGACTCAAAAAATTGTCCGTGACAGGATTAGACGAAGAGAAAAAGTGGAGGCCTCCGCATTTCTTCTGGCAGAAGTAGCTTCGCAGGATCCACTCAGGGGACGGCCCTAGGGCGGTGCGAGCGGTGCGACCGCACCGGGCGCCGTCGTATGGGGGGCGCCGAAAATGCAGTGACAGATCGTCTACTCAAAAAATACATTCTATAATAACCCAATTTGCATATTATTTAAAGCACCAATCATCCAGAAGAGTTTATAAACGCAAGAGCTTCAGCTTAGTGCTCAGTCGTAATGTCACTACAGAATAGAGTCAACTGGAGTTGCGACTCGAGTAAGCTGGACTTATTCGAATCAAGAAAATCACAACTCGTCCCATAATTGGTACTCTCCGGGTCCGTGGCTCCCGCACCTGTTTCCTGTCTTTTGGGCTGTAGTCTTGAGTTCTTGGAGTGAGATTCCATCTAGTTATCTGTTATACCACTTCTAGACTTTAGGTGATTGCAATTAACGTTGGTATCGTAAATATTTATAAAGCATAATGTTTTTACAGACAAAAACATGTGCTACATACAAAAAAAAACAACTATCTGGCGCACAAAACCAAGGCTAAACTAAGATGGTTTAAAAATTGCTTGCAAAATTTTTTGCATTTGAGAAGTCATCTGAATCGTCGTCACCAGAACTAGTTCAAAACGCAGTGGAAGAAAACTTGTTTAATAGTTCTGCCCTGGAATTAGAACCCAGAAAGAGGGTCAAAAAGTCGACTACAAGGAACATGACGCGGCACCACGCGGATAGCCAAGAATCAACTGACTGGCCGCGGAAGCCTACGATTATATTAGTTTAATAGAAGTTCTTCAGACGAGGCTTACGATGATAAAAAGCAGCATGTACGGGAAGATTTAGCTATGGCTGGAATGTTGTCTGCAGTTCAAAATATTACAGAATGAGGTATACCAGACATACCATCACCGTCGCATTTTCAAAGTTTAAATTATGATAATATTTTAAAATGGTCGCTCATTGACTCTGCAGCCAGAGATGGAATAATTATTCTAGCAGCAAAAAAATAAAAAAATATTTTGTATGTCATTTTTCAAATATGCGTTTACAAAGAGTAATTGCCAAAATGGAGAAATATAAAAAAAGATAGCTTGCTTACTCTTAATATGCAGATAAATTATATTGTTTTTACTGAAGTTTATTCAACAGAAGGTCTCATTCTTAGTAGGGAAAGAAGGATTTGATGACTGGAGCTACTTATCAGAGAGTCTCAAAACTCACGAAACTTCCTGAAATCACCATCACACCATAATCAATTGGATAGAAGTGTTGATTAAATTAAAACAATTTCAGTGTCATAGTCAAGCATTTGTAGATACAGATTGAAGACGAAACATCAAGGAAAGGATGATGTGCAAAGTATTCTTTTTAACATGCAGTAAATTCTTGTTCAGAGGAAGCTTTGGATCTAAAACACTAAATACTTCTAATAATGGTAACTTCCTGGGTATATTGCAACTGCTAGGAAAATATGACCCTGTAATGACGGAGCACTTCCGGCGTGGTGCTAATAGGGAGACAAATGTCGGATATATATTCAAAACGAATGAAATGTGTAATAAAATACTTTTCCATCACACTGAATTGAACTCCTGATGTCATTGCTTTCGTTGACACTAATGAAGACAAAGTCCAAGTGCGTGGATGTTTCGTTGCTAACAAGCCGGCAGTGACTCTTAGGGACCTGGAAACCGGACTCACTGGCCTGTTTATCGATGATACTTTTCACAAGTTCTATTTGGATATCAATGATTGTGAAGCCAAAGATATGACAATGGATCGAATATAATAGGAAGAAACAAAGGTGACCAAAGCAGAATTCTGAACCTAAATCTTCGAGCATTTTTTAATCCCTGTAGCTGTCATTAAATTTGGTAATAGTAAGTGCTGCCAAAACATCAGTTAAATCAGTTCACTAGTCCGGATTTCTTTAAAAAAATAATTTTGTCTTCCGATCAAAAAAGCTATGGGAAGTGGTATTCAAGCACTTAGACGGACTGTCACCAAAAAAATTGCGAAACTATTTTGGACAATAGAGTTTTTAACCCCAGCGGCGACGTTAGCCATTACAAGGTTCGGAGCGGCAGATCTTTGCGAGGCCCTTGTCCTTTGTGCAAAGTATGACAATCAATAGAACGTGTTTGTCATGATTGACGAGAAATGTAAAAGTCATAAATAAATAGATTTTGTGTTTTAAAATATTGTATTAGAACAGTTATTAAAAGTTATCAAATATAAAGACAACAATTATTGATGATAAACTAAGGTACAGTACATTAAAAGATATACACAAGGATTTAAAAATGATGTTTGCGGCTTTTTCTAAGACTAAAATATTAAAACTAAGCACAAAAATCTAACGAATGAGCTACTTCATTTTCAATTCAAAGAATAGAAAGGGCAAATGTCTCAGGTATGGTGGCAAAAATTCTCAGGACTAATTACTTCGATAGTGGGGTACACTTCAGTTGATGTTGACAATCTATTGTATTTTCTGCTAAATCTCTTAAAGCATCACATATATTTCTTGGTTGTAATCCAGTCAAATAAGGTGAAAAAAGGGGCAAACCTCGTAATGAAAGATAACAAGCTGAAAATTTGCTCTTGCTCAAACTTTTGTTTTCATATTTTATAAGTTGGCTCAAAAGTCTCATAGAATCTCGTGTACGCCAGTCAAGATAATCAAGGTCAAATGTCACAAAAAACGGCTTTTATAAATATCTCGCTTCCTTACTCTAAATGTTATTTTGAGTTAGTGTAAAAGTTGTAGAGCATAAAATTCTCTACAAATTTCGTCACAGACAATATTTCATAGCTTTAACCCTTCTTGAGATAGAGCGTGAAGAGTGGGGAGTGCTTAGCAGTATGGACGACAGCGCTACGTTAAGTGTAGAATCCAATTATTAAAAACTAAGTGAATCTGACCTTTACGTGATGTGAGCATTTAGTTCGCCACAGTGGCTTAAATAAACCTTTTCAGACATACAGCATTCCTTGTTACTTCTCTTGTTTCTTATTCATACCGCTGCTGTCCTATACTAATTTTTCTGAGGTTCGAGTTATTATTAATAAATAAAGTCTATCTTCTGCCCACGGCTTTGCTCGAGTGGAATTCATAACGCATTCATACACGTATTCGTATCTGAATCCCACAGGAACTACTTGATCGATTGGGATAAAAGTAGATAACCAATACATTATTCCAAATTTTATTTTAAGCCGTTCAGCCGTTTAGACGTGAAACAGTAAAAACTTTCAAGCAAAAAAAACTTTTGCATTAATAATATGAGTAAAATGTAAAGAATTGCCATCTTCAATCTGTCTATAGGGACACCCTAATCACGAATAAGCGACTGCACATTTGGGGCGCCACAATTAGATCTCGCACCACCTAAAAAAATTGCTAGGGCCGCCTCTGGATCCACTAACCTTCAGAAATATTCAACGGCTAACGGAAGGAAAGTTTGATGAATTACTTGAATTCGTTACTCCTTTTGTTACACGGCGAGTGGTGATAGCATGATGACTTTGGAGTATTTGTTCAAAGCTAAATTAATTTCTGTATGCACCCTTAATGTTCTTATTTTTCTTCTGAGATGTTCCTCAGATGGAATTTTCAATCAGTTTTCATTCAATTCGAGAAATAAATCACTAAAACCATTTTTTTGCGCATTCTTGTTCATGTATTTATTGTTATTCGTGTCAAGCAGTCCATATTTCCGATAAACATAAATAAAATAAAAAATCAACAAAATCAACAAAAATCAACCATTTGCAACACATTTCCTTCTCGGTTTTCCATGATGAAAATAAATAAATAAAAAAAACCATCGAACAAGCCAAAAAACGGTGAACGCTACTTCCGACAACAATAAAAAGACTAATGATTGAGCTGTCAGACGAGGCGACAACAACGCTCTATAGGACAGAATCGTCACGTGACCGCCACAATCGCGCGGTTCAAATCAAGCTACTTTTTGATGGCAGCGATTAGTTTGCAATATGAAGCGGTTACTCGTTGCTATTTAAGTAGCAACGACTAAAATCGCCCCTTGTGACCGAGGATACGAATCACTAATGCTCATCCGGAGAACTTTTTGCGAATAGCTATCATTTTTTTCGACATCAACGTTGATGCACTTAGTCCTGTCAAACAAAGTCAAAAGTAGCATTAAAACAATTATACTTTTAATACTTCAATAAATAGGTATATTTAATTTTTAGTGGTTTATTTCGCTCACAAAAATATTTAAGTATTTTTCCAAGAAAGTAGTGTGTGGGTCCCGTTGGAAAATTCTGCTTCTAAAATTGGGCCCGGCTGCTGAAACTGTTGATCACCACTGTATTAGACACTGCCGTGGTGAACACAATTGGGCAGATTGCACTGTTGAGCGGCATAGCGGACAAACGCCAAGTGTGATGGTTTTGGGCGCCATTGGCTAAAACATGCAATCCGACCTGAATAGCAACCGTTACTTCAGGGAAGAGAGCCCGAAGTACTGCGCCTCCTGGAAGCAGCTGCTTATGCCATATTTCAGCAGGATGATGCCAGACCCACATGTGGCGAGGAACGTGCAAATATTCTTCGAAGAACGACTGGTACCACTGCTTCCCTGGCCTATAGTTTCGCCTGACACGTCGCCCATCAAACCTGTATTGAATATGGTCGGTCGGCAACTTGTTCGTTCTGGCTCTCCACTGACTACTGTCAGTGCTTTGTGGACACGCCTACAAACCACGTGGGAGTGTGTTCCCTAGCAGCATAGTCAGACTTTTGTTGATTCTACGCCACGACGCCTAGAGCAACTCGCTTCACAGTGTTGGATTCTCACAGTCAAAGTGCACGTACAGTTGTGTAATTCTGACCATTGGTGTATTGTGGAATAAATATCGTTGTAGTCACATGTCTCTTTCTTGGTGTTGGAATTTTCACAAACAATAGTGTACTACAGAAGAAAGTAAACATGAAAAATAATTCCTCAGGAATTCCCATTGTTGAAATCCGGCTATAACCCACTCGCTGGCTGCGTCTATTCAGCTGTTACTGTCCATGTTTACATCTTCTACTGATTTGTCGTTCTTATGTTACGTTCATGAAACTGAGGGCATTTCTGCAGTCAGTAGCACAGAAAGTCTCTCTTCTTAATACAGTAACTACTCAGTGATCGCGTTCTATGTCAATAGTCATCTACACTTGTTGGTTGAGAAATTTAACACAAATTGGAGTGTTTAAAAGTAACGAGTGCTGAGATAATTTGAAAATCAATGGAATAAAGGCGTTAGTGAGCAGAGAAATGTCAAACATCTATCTCTTAATACACGTATTTTCTTAGCGTTAACATAAAACATGTAATTTTACGAAACTATTAGGATTATATCCAAACGGTGATGTGGCTAGGGAGGTAAATTATGACTACTGAGTTTAATGTAAACTGGCTTTTTCTACTGTTGAGAATAATAATAAAGGGAGTTATAGTGCATGTTATCCAAAAATCAATGGCGACAGAAATCAAAAGTGTTTTTAAAAGCAGAATCATCCATCGATTTTTCAACACACTGCTAGAAACTGATCGTGTACTACTGACACTGTATCCAAGTCTTCAATGATGCCTTTAAATATAGAGAGTCTACCAAGTATCAATTAGGCAGTTTGTTTATATCTAAATAAATACTACATAGCAAGTTTAAATTTCATGGCCTTATTGATTTGTTTCAGTAATATTAATTTGTAGGAGCATATCCATACCAGTCTCTATAGCGAGGAAGTGTTGCAGCGAGAGCGACGCCTTGGTGTGTCCCTGCTTGTAGCGGTCTTTACTGTCCCGGTACAGCTGCAGGTGTAGGCAATCTGCAACAGAAATGCGTCGGTTTTGTGAGCTCAAATGTAGCACAAGGTTACTTAGAAAACTAGCAGCGATGAATAACGAATTGAAATTGTAAGCTAGAATCATATAACGATTTAACAAAACAGTTTCTTTTATTCACTTTAGTTTGCAACCAAATTTGTAAAAGGCTAAAAAAATTGAAAGATGAGCCTTTATTCTTAAACCAGTTATGGCCTGCAACTTAGTTTACAGGGACTGATAATTTACCTATTAAATCGATTTTGTCACAATTTATATATCGCCAGGAAAAAAAAAAGTTACTTAGTTCCTCTGAATAAACAACGCTATTCGTACACTGAAATCACCATCAACATTTCGACTGCGAGTAGTAACTGAATCTTACCAGTAGTTAGGGAGCGTCCGCAAACTACGTGGCTCGGTCTAGAGGGGGGAGGGTTGGGTAGGAAGCTACGCTGGGTTACGTGGGGGAGAGGGTGGTTCCGTGCCAAGCCACGTAGCTTTTCATTAATATTATTTGTTGCAGTTAAAGTAAGGTACAGGACACACAATATTTCTTTCCGTCATTTAATAATCTCCGTATGTAATTTACGATAGTATTACAATAGAAAACAGATGCAAATTGTATTCTAGAGTCAATAGGGAAAACACGGGGGGGGGGGGGGGGGGGGGGAACGTAGAAGCAAAAGCCACGTCAGGCTACGTGGGGGTGGGGAGAGGGTTTCAGAGGAGGCAAAAATGGAATTACATAGTTTATGGACGCTCCCTTGATGGCGTTCACCATAAAATTGTACACTTTTATCATAAAAATTCTCAGCTTTCCAACTTCATATCAAAATGAACTACACCTTATTTTATCCGCAGGACCACGGGTTCACATTAAAAAAAAATATTAATACTTACTTCTCTGCAGCATACCAATAGTGCCCTAAGCTCATGTCTTTCTTTTTTTAATGACTAATCTATTAGAAACTCCAGAATCACAATGTGTGGTGCTAAACTTTTTTTTATTTCACTGTGTATACAGTTACATCTCTTTGTCCAAATCTGACTAAAAAGCTGATGATAAGAAACAAAACGAAATTAACAGTTATTATTAGCAATGTTCGGTATTACTAACTCTAATGTTAACGCCTGGTATTGACTCGTCACAGTGAAATAAGAAATTAAGTAAAACGGAACAGCGATCATCGGGGGGTGAAGTGATGTTTTATCAAACTATTAACCGTTACCCGGGGCGCACATTGAGCTGCGTGGGGCAGTGGGGGCAGCGCAGAGCAGGGCAGGGCAGGGCAGCACAGACAATGAAACTGTGTCGGGCAGTTACCCGCGCATATAAGACCGCAGTTTCGTGCGGCAGTTTACGAAGCATCGTTGTGTTGTGCGAGAAACCGACAAAGAAGCGTAACCAAAAACATGTCGATGCAAAAACTCGATTTTTAATTTTTGAATCAGACTGGGATGCCCAGCTTGGAAAATTGTTATTACTGAGTTAGATAAAACTGAAAAATTAAGTATATGAAAAGAAGAAACTCTCATCTGGTTTTTGCAGTGACGAGAGAATTCTCAAAAGATTATTTTCGGATGACTCGAGCGGAGTTTCACGGCATATTGTAACCTGTTATTTTCTCGACAACGCTCAAATATCTATTAGAACTGAAGAAAATATCGCAGTATTTTCATGGTTATTTATTTAATTATTTAGCGTTTGAAGGTACATGACATTTATAAGAATGTATTTTTTTAAATTTCATATTATATTTTTAAGAAAACTACATAACAGAACATAAGAAACACTTGAAACTAAAAAAAGCAGTGTTCAATAAATTATTCAAAAAATGTCTCTCTCGGGGACACTATTGAATAATGTAGTACAAATAATAAGAAAACAAATAATTTAATAACAGCCTATATATCAATCTTTTTTCAAAGTATTATTAAAAATGAATTAAAAAAATAAAATAAAAGTGAAAATTGTAAATTACTCTCCAATTGTTGGGCTCACTGTCCAAATTTCTTGTTTAAATTTAATTTTTATGTATTTATTTTGACTGATATTGTGAATCACAGGTTGGTTACGCATCAGTTTAATCAATTTTTCTTATTCCATAGTTGAAAATGATTTTAAGTAAAGCAAGATAATAAATAACGCAAGAAGTGTTACGGCAGAAACCGGCACGAGTGATCTGCGTGGCGCAGTTTCTGTGTCGTGGTCACAACGTGGCGCAGGCCACGTGCGGCGCAGTACTGCGCCGCCCTGCTCTGCGTCTCAATACGCGCTGTTCCGCCCCAAAATATAGAGACACAGAAACTGTACTGCGCCGCCTGCGTCAACTGCGCGTCAATGTGCACCCGGTCTTATGCCTAGTTACTTCACCGAAGGAAATTGAATGATTTATACACCTACAGGTACTTGGTAGTTAAGGAAAACTTATTTTTCCTTTCTTTTAATTAAATAGCAATGATTCAAACCAACAAACCGGTTCTAGCCAAGCTTTCTGAGATACAGGTATGTCATGTTAACCAATGCTCCTCAAACAAAAATGAGGTGATACCACTTTATCTTAGAAAATTTATTTATGTATTAATCGCTGAAATAAATTAGCGTAATATCCACCTTACAACTTCTCAAGATTATTTGTGAAATTGTTCGTATGTCTTAAAATTAAGGAGAGATTCTTACCCTCCCAACGGATGATTATGATATTTTCAGAGGTCTCCAGCACATAGGTTACTAACAACTCTTGTTCAGTTGAACGAACAACAGAAATTTAGAGATAGCAATATCAAGACAGACAAACGTTGAGCGACCAAAGTTGGCATGACGTGCTCGAAGGAATAACGTGGTGATGCTATAGGCTCGGCTGGTCAGAAATAGTTTCGAAGTCGTACATATGTTACAGTGGATAAGTGAAATAAAAAAGTTAGGCTGCTAGAAGACATACCATTGCTAACTTGAATAAGCTCGAATGACACGGGGGACACATTATGCGTATCTAGTACAACAGTTGGAAGGAGTGTAAAGGAGAGCAGGTAGATTTATCTTTGGAGAACACATGGTAAAATGGAGTTAAGTTGGGGGGTCACTGGAAAATAGATGGTGGATAAAAAGAGAGGCGCGTGCTTATTTGGCATGGATGGTTCGATAGATGGTGGGCAAGGAATTAATAGTCGTGAGTGGAAGTGAAGAGTGGATCGTGAACACGAATTAGTACTTGTCAGACATTATGGAGTGGGAAAGTTTTCATCTATAGATTAAGAGACTGGAAAAATGATCTAAGGCCGATCTGAACAATATAACGTAAACAGTGAAAGAATTTAAAGTAGATAGTAAGGGAGGAAAAAGTTTTAGAAAATGTATATAAAATTTTTCACTAAGAGATAAGCTCGATCGAAAATAATAATAATAATAGTAATGACAATAAGGTGTTTCTGTTGTTCGAACAGTTGAAAGCTACGCAGATATTGTGAATTAAAGACTTCTTTATTATGTTTGCTCGTCATTTTGACACAAATCTGCCTCAAATTGGGTGTAAAATGAATAAATTTACACGTAAGTCATCGTTTCTGTGTAAAAGCAAATATGATTGAGGTAAACACCGAGAGGATAACATGTGCTTCGTGTCGGAGTGGCGTTCCCCTCCACAGCAATCGAACCGCCCCGCATTGTGCGTGTGGGATGGCAACGTCAGCAAGCAGCCCACGCACCCGTTCGCTGTTCACTGCACGGCCCCGCAAAGTAATTGCGGGTAGCTGCCGGCACAATACACCTTTTGCCTTCCTATCACGCTACAGTTGTTTCTATTCTTGAAGGAATACAGTCAGGCAGAGTAGCTAGCTTAGGATTTTTATTTTCTACCAACATCTAGGACTGTCTTAAAATTTCGATGTTTACGTCTGAGTGAAAATCTACTTTATGTTTGTGTGTAAGAATTTCGTGCAGCAGTTATTGGTTGCAGACCTATTTAATAGTGGACTGTGTCATTTTTAAGTACTTTTAATAACATTTACTTTCACATATTTTTTCTAAAATAACTCCGGTATGAAGTGTATAATCCAGTTCAATACACTGGAAAGTTTCACAACAATCGATCGGGCTGGTGGCGTAGTTTGGTATTCCTTTTTTTAAAGGATATCACAATAACTTGCTATGGAAATATTGATTCTGAGAAGAGTTCGTTCTTAATCATATAAAATATTTAGTTGTTTCCAATCACTTTAAAAAAGTTTGTTTGATAGTTGATTCAACTGCTGCTGATCGAAACAGGGGTAAGAATGTTCATTTCAGGGACTGCTGGTGAAAAGTAGTATATATGTGCTACTGAGTGTCGCAACTATGTTTTACGCTGGTGTACAGTACTCAGCAGCAAATGATACAAAACTATAGATAAACGACAGCAATCAAGATTTAGCGAGCAAGAATGTCTGAATCACCTTTGAGTATTCATTTAGTATACGGATTCGTTTTGGTTTTCAGTTTTACCATCGAAAGTAAAAATTCTTTAAAGGACGATTGCGAATGTTATGTTCGTTTCAATGAGGTGAAAGCAGTATGATAGATACTTTGTAGAACTATAATCATTTCTGATTCTCCGGAAGTAGGATTCTAGCGTGAGGTTGGTTGCTGATATGGTCCAAAATAACACATATCACATTTACATGTCTGTGAGATGCGTGAAATTTCAACAATTTTTTTCGTGATTTAGTGATGCTTAGTGTTTAATTCGGAGACGGTTGGGATCACCCTAGCACTGAGCGCGTAACTACAATAATTGGGAATGATGAGTTGCACTACGTAGGACTGTGAAGTTGTGTAGAGTAACATAGGTGTGTCTTGACAGGGTACTGACAGCTGCATCGGAACGGGACCCGTACATTTATGAACGAATATCTATATCATCGTCAGTAAATAGTTTCTCACCACGTTGAGGAACGTATCTGAGTTCAGTTTTACTTCACATTAAATAGTAATATTTCGTGGTGAACATTAAAAATATTAGGTGCATTTAAAATTCAATGTTCTAAAGATTTCTGTATGATATGTTATACGCTGTCATTCTTATATCACCTAAACTCCTTTACATTCTGTTTCACTATATTTAACTAACAACGTGTTTCTACTGATAACTTGGACAATACAACTGTATATTCTTCGTTTCTACCCCAGCCATTTTGAAAAGAATTTGATATAACAGTTGGTACGAAATTGACATTCACTGATTCCAACTTATACTCAGAAATTTTTTGATAAGTAGATGATCGTACTATCTGCTTACATACAAAACCGTTGTCCTGCTTTCGTATTCATTACATCTAATATTCATGACAACATTTTTTTTTAATTTCCTGCCACTTTATTAGGCGGAAATGATGATAACTTCATTTCCTTACTTCTTTTTCTACGTTTTAATAATGCGATCATTCAGGAAAGACCCGAGACACGATGTTACATTTGGTGGCATCGTTTTAATGTTTCCTGCGGAAGGGAACAGGTTTGCCGAGCAGTATCAAGCGTGTAATTTTGACATCCTGTGGTGTCATGTAGAATCATGTTTCACTCTACATTTTGCTTTAAACCGTGTGACCTCTTTTGTTCTGAGAAAAAGTTTCATTGTAATAAAATTCATACAGCATGTGGCTTAGAAAACTACAGGCTTTATCAAACTCGTGTGCGAAAGTTACAAATTAAAATGTTACAAATTATTAAAGATTTAGATATTTCTTCTTATGAAATTTCTTCTACCAATCTCATCAGACTGGCAGCACCAAACGATTATGATACAGTATTTAAGAGACTAAATACAAGGTGAAGAATATTTCTTTCGATAGAAACACATTACCATATCCTCCGTGGTTTACTTCCCAATAGTGGAATTGTCATAGTAATTACTCATCTGTTTCAGTTTTGACGCTAGTTTGTTGTTAGTATTGTTGTGTCTGTTACAGTTTTCTTTTCCTTAGTTTATATTTAATACAAATTCTTCTATTTGCTCATACCATCTAGTAATTTCGCTGTATTTTCACTTGTCCCAGCAAGCAGCACAATATCACTAGTAAAATGTACTAAACTGATTCTGCCTGCTACAACCTTTATTCAACCGTGATATAATTGTTCTTGTAGTTCTTTGATTTCTTCCTCTCAGAACAATTTGAATATAACTGATCCTAAATTTAAAATTAAAATTCGTAAATCGCAAAAGTAGACGGGGGAGAATTTGACACTCAAAGTACCTATATAAGATAATTAAAATCAGAAAGGGAATTGCCACCGGATCGCAATTAAAAATTATTAATAATAATAATTAACGGCCTTACAGCGCTTTATTTTTGCTCATACCGATTTCTCTCGATAGGATTTTTTTTGTAGCAGTTTGGATCCTACATAGAATAAATTTTATCTGAGTTTTTTTATTTTTTTTATCTTGTTGCATTTGATGCGTTCAGAACCTTTTCTAGATTCACAAACGTTGTGAAGATATTTTCAGTTCTACCTTTTTTTTAATGTATGTGCTTCAGTTAATACGAAACTTCGTTATCTGTTTGAATGAATATGTTTTTAGATGAAATAGGATACTCTAGGATTGGTTTAGTTTAAATTTCATCGTATTTCATCCAGTACTTTCCTCTGAAAATTCAAGAAATATGTAATTTTTATACACCGATATATTTTTAATTGAGGGAGAATATCCTCAGAATGATCTCATTGAAATTTCATCTTACTTGGTCCAATACTTGTTTGTAAATTTAACAAAAAACAACTAGTCCGAAAATTCACCGACGAATTACGTCAATCTTTTGCTAGTTGACGGTTAGTCCCACATAAATTTCGTCGAAATTTATTCACCGATTTTAAGAAATTCAACAAAAAATTATTTTAATACAATCATTTCGAAAATCTTAGATGGATTACGCTGGTGCATTCTTAATCTAATGCGAAGTAGGATGAGGTTCTTTGTTCGATATATATATATAATTATGATGTACAGGTATGTACCACCATTACTCTATAGCTACACCAATAATTAGATTATATAATACCTAGACTAACCAGTTATTACTGATCAATATTGTATTATTCTTTTCATTCTTCCTAATAACTCTAATTTTTTAAATTACGACTTCACGTTGACCGTTTGAAGCCGGCCTAAGATGTAATCACCTATATTAGAACAACTGAAATTCTATCTATATACTAAACAATTAAACGCAAATCTTAACTTTTATGAGTTTCTTCTAAATATTTATATTTAATAACTTTTAACATTTTAAATAGTGAAAGGAAAATTGTGTTGCTCTAGCTAATTTTACCAAAGTCCACAAGTAAAATGTGAGGGCTAACGTTTCTGTCTGCAGCCTTCAAAAAAATTTCATTATTATTATTGGAATTATAGTTTTTCTCAGTGTTATGAATGATATCTAATATCTTTGTTTGATTAAACTAACATTCTGTTGCTATTTTTGTGTTCACATGTTTTTAATGGAAGTTTAGTGTATTAAAATATTAATGTTCAGCACGTTCATATTGTTTAAATGATATTTGTAAATTTCTCTATGAAATGTGTTTATAAGTCTGTCACGTTGGTTCAGGACGTAGTAGAAATATAATAGTGTCCAGATTGTGAATGAAAGTTCTGGGTTAAACCCGTCGTCATGCCGTTTGCTGCCCTTTTTTCTTTCGATGGGCAGTGTATATTGGAGGCTTTGTCTTTTCGACATTTACTCCTATTAATTTTGATAGTTTGAGACTTCAGTTTAGGTTTGTCTAGGGTTTATGGCGTGATTTGTTGTAGCTTAGATTTGTGGCGTGTTTAGTTGTGGTTTAAGGTATTTTGTGGTTAGGGTACTGGTAACTGGTGTCTGATGTGCGGTCCTGGCCAGATAGGATACGCCTCCAGCTCGTCTATGAGTGGGTTTTGTGACTGTTGAGCTGCTTTATAGAATTTAATCTCTAGTTCCTTTAATCTGTCTTCGAGCATCGGTAGTTTTGTTGCTTCGTGGATGACTTTAGTGGAGAATCTGCAGTTTAGGTGTAGGGCTCTCTTCAGGGCTCGGTTCTGGATGGTTTGTAGTCCGTTGAGGTTGGTCCTAGCTGTGTGTCTCCATACGGGGCTGGCGTATTCAAGTATTAGTCTTACCAGTGTACAGTATATTCGTACACCAATGGTCGCGGCGATCTTGCTGTCCCTGTTTAGCAGGGGGTACAGTGCTTGTAGTCTGGCGCTGGCGCATTTACGCAAGTCTTCAATGTGCGCCCTCCAAGAAAGCCTGAAATCCAGTGTTACTCCAAGGTATCGTACAGATTTACTGCAGGGTATTCTGCTGTCGTATAATTTAAGGTTCTGGTCTGTCTGTTGGCGCAGACGTGGTCCGTTCCTTCTTGTTATAATGATGGCTTGGGTTTTGGATGGGTTTATTTCTATACGCCACCGTCTCGCCCAGGTCTCTGCCTTTTGCAATATCTCTTGCAGGCGCCGGATAACAATCGCCTTGCTGAAACTGCGAGTGAAGTAGGCAGTGTCGTCCGCGTAGGTCACAGTGGATACCCTGTCTTGTACTGGTACATTGGCCGTGTAGAGGGAATATAGCACTGAACCCAGGGCCGAATCCTGCGGTACTCCGGCTTGGATTCTTCGTTTGGTCGAGAGGGTGTTTTCGACTCTAACTCTGAAATTGCGGTCTTCTAGATATGATTTTAGTAGTTTAACATATTGTCCTGGAAATCCTTGCTCGTATAGCCGTAGCAGGAGTCCGGAGTGCCAAACTGAATCGAAGGAGGACTAGTCCACAGTATTCTCTGTGGCTGAAGGCTCTTGAAGCAGTTTTGACCACCATAATCAGCTGTTGGGTGGTCGAATGTCCTTTGCAGAAATCTAGTTGGTGATTGTGAAGAATATTTTGTTGGTCTATGTGTAGATTCAGACGTTTAAGTAGGATTCGTTCAAATACCTTGCCTACAGCAGGTAGTTAACAAATAGGCCGGTAGTTTTGTGGGACTGAGGGATTCTTTCCGCTTTTGTGGATCGGAACTAATCAGCCTGTTTCCACCAGACGGGAAAAGTCTTGGTGCCAATGATGGTGTTGAAGAGTTTGGCGAGGTGATTGATAGCCGTAGGTAGAAGATTGCGCAGGTAGATGTTACCTATTTTATCTCTACCCGGGGCTTTATTTGGATGTAAATGTGTAACGTAGCTATAGACTTCTTGGGGGGTGGGGGGAGAAATGCTCAAAATTATGGTCCTCGTCATCTTCTGCTTCCAAGAAGACTTTTAGACGACGGTTTACAGCTTCCAAACCGCTTGGCAATATCTTTGGAGTGACGGCATGCGACTATTTAATGTTAATTCGTTGGTCGAATGGGGAATTGCAAGGAAGAATTTATTGGATGTACCGTCGCCTTCGCCCTCCACAAGAATAGTAAGCTACATTTTTTTTCTTTTAATATGGCCTTCGGTCTTTGCGACCATTTAGCCAGCTCCAATTTGTTTTTGTACTAACTGCTGTATTAGGCTTTAATTATGATATTGTGAACCCTACAGTAAGGACAACACAAGACGAATATTAATTCCACCCATATTAAAACCACCCATGCCCGAGGCCGAACTCGAACTGGTGGCCCCTACAATGTGAGGCCACTGTGCTAGCCCCTACACTGCCAGGGCCGACTGTAAGCTACATTGAACATACAAACACATCACAGCCGTGCACAAAAACAGTACACACACGACCGCTTGTACACTGTGAACGGTAAGAGGACATAGTCTCAATTGTACTAACTGAGGAATTGCCATGGCGGAGTCACTCCTTCATGTCTACAATTGGATCTTCACATCTATATATATATAAAGAGTGATGCATGTTTGTTTGTTTGTTCTTCTTACAAATCCACAGTTTTCATCCGATCTCGATGAAACTTTGCACACTTATCCTTTGAAACAAGGAGAAAAATACTGTCTACATTTGGTTGAAAAATTATTTGTATAAACAATACATGTTGTCTTATAATTTCGAAAAATTACTGAACGGCGATAGACAGACGCGTTGGATATGGAGGTCTCTGTACTGTTTTTTCGTGTAGGGGTCAGGTAGCTCAGTGGTTAAATCTCTTGCTTACTAATGTTTGGGTCGTGGTCTCCGGTTCAAATCTCCGTGGAGGCTTAGATTTTAAAAAATTGTTTTTGATCGTAAGAGTCACGCTTAGGCCGTAGGTTATTCGGACTGAATGTTAAACTGTAGATATCACAAATTTAGGGGTGCAATGCGAAGCAAATCGTAGGTAGTCTTGCAATGATGTAGGTGTACACTTTTTTACGTTATATTGATCCCTCAGCGGTGATTCACAGTCAGTGTGTGTGTGTGATCTGCAGTAATAATACTATAAATGCGGAAGTAAGTCTCTGACTTTTGTTACGTTTTGACAACTAAATGCCTATTCCGATATTGACGGAATTTGACAAGAAAATCTGTAGGGAGCGCACAGGACATTTTTTTTCCGATGTGATTAACAGTTGTAGTCACGAAATTTTGAGAACTTATCTAATGGTGACAGAGAGACGGATGCGTGCATTAGTCTGTGATGTGACGTCGCTTGCTCAAGCAATGCTTCTCGCGCATTATGTTAGTGCATAATTTGTTAAAAAATTTCGTTTATTCAGCATAGATTTCGATTTTCTCTGTCCTTTTACTTTGTGTCTGCTTAAATGTTTCTGGCACCAGTTTTTTTTTTACATGCCTTGCGGGCGTAACCTGGCCTAAGTTGTAGCTCTAGCAGTACACGAGCAGCTAAAATTATTAGAACCCAAGAATCGGATGCTCATGCTGAAGAAAGAAGAAGACCAAGCTGAAATAAAGCTGTCCTTAGTTAACACCTCCACCCCCCTCACCCCAATCCCCCACATCCCCTCACCATCGTTTGTTTTTCTGTTTTTAAATTTGTTGGAAATTGATTCTCTTCAAGAGACAGGTTCGATGGTAGAATGATATAGTGATGGCTTTCCGGTCATATTATGCCGACTCGATGTTGTTTGGGACCAATTCTTCGCTACCAACAACTTTCTATATTCAATTCTGGCAAAGAAATTATTAATCCACGCGTACGAAGTCGCGGGTATCAGCTAGTTTATAAATATTTTCATAATTACTTCAATTGTTGCTTTTATTGTTTTGTTTATTACTTTTATTGAATGGAGTAGCGCAGACGTAGAAGGTTGTCTATGCACAAAAGAATATAAGAAGTGTTAGCAATAGTGATAATAATACCAAACTGAATACAAACAGTAATAGCATAGTTTAATTAACACAGTTTATTGGTAGGACTGTTTCAAATTTTTGTTTTACTTTGTAGTGATTTTGTAAATATGTTCTTATTTGGTGTTTTTGAAGTCTTCTTTTCTTAAAGAGTTTGTTATTATATATAATCTGTCCTTTCCGCGTTGATCGTAATGCTTTTCTACTTTTTATTTCGTCTTCATGGCTCGTCGTCATGGAGTTCATTAGAGCTTGAAGAGGATTGGAAGCAAGGAACGGGAAGGAATTAGGCCATGGCATTTTTAAGGAACTATCCTATCATTCGGCTAGAGTGATTTAGGGAAACTGTAGAATTCGGAATCTTAACGGAAGGACGATGACTCTAACCCGCTTCCTTCAAAATTCTAGGCTTCACCATTAATTGCTCTGTTATTTTTCTAGTGTCCTCAAACCAAAATATCTGCTGCATGCTACTCTTATTCCTTTGTAAGTTGATCTGTTTAATTAGTTTTAAACATGATTTTTTAAAGCAGCGTTTTTGGTTTTGACCTTTCTCCTGGAGAGTAGAGATAATGCTTTTGCGAAAATAGCTCGGTACCTATTATCCTTAAAATATTCGGTTTTGGTGGCGTTAGTTACTTGTTCTTTATACTATCTGTAATATAACCATCACATGACTTTCTCCATGTTACCAGACATCACCATAAAATACTAAACATGCTCTTTTCTTCCTTCATTTGATCTTAATCCAGAAAAACATCTCTGGGAAGTAGACTTACAGAAGTATGCAAAATAATCGTATAAGATTTCTAACAGATGATTGGTTGCTTTTTTTTTTCTTTTCATACCACGAAAACTTTTCTGAGACGTTTTACATGACATTATTCTATTAAACATTTAGGCACTTGGATTTCGAATTTAAGAAAGTACGGTAATGCATGTTGCACTAATAACTTACTTTGAAACCCGAAATTGTAGGATCATAATGTAATATGTTTTTCTACAAATGCAATTTACTTCCTTATGAACGTAGAAGTTTTAATAATGCAACCGCATTTTGAAATTCTAAATGCTGGAAGTTTGTTTAAATGATCATGTGAATTTTGGCTTAAAGGTAATAAACATTTGAATTTAAGATAAATGCATACTAATGCGTGATGTGAATAAAGAAGAGCGATGCCATAATGCTTCTGAAAATGTCATTCATACGCTTCGTTATAACTGTACCGGAGGGAACTCTTGCTTACTTCAGTAAATTCTCATTTCAGCACACTCATAAAATCGTGAGCTGTACCGCTATCGCAATTAACTCCGTTGAAAGCATTCCCTCTGCTACGTGCTCCTGAGTTACTGGGGAGGCCAATCGATTGTACTTCAATTTCCCGTGTCTGATTTGAGGTCGCGCTGTAATGACAGGACATGTCTTGTAGTGCTAGTCGATAATCAGAATTTCTGGGCGGGAGGTGCTAACCTTGTACTGGCGCCGATGAAGGGGAAATTATGGAACTACGTGCGAAACAAATTAAAAACAGCAAAAATCCTGCATTCAGCGGGATCGTGAGTGTTTGGAATGTTAGCTTCACACATTGTGTTCTTTGTAGCGAATATTTATTATGAGACAGTAATCTGTTATTCTATACCTTCCAAGTCGAAATTCCACTGGAGGCAAACCAGGAGGCTAATTGGAGAGATTAAAGGGGAATTGTGTTGGCGACTGACGCTTAAATCAAAGAAAACTTGATATACTCTTACTTCATTTTTTAAAAAAAGAAAATAACTCTTTTTACCCTTATAGCTAACTGCCTTTAAATTCTATGACATATTTTTGTGGTCCGCAAATGAAATTTATGACAGACATAATCCCAATAACATTTCATATGTATTTCCGTTTCTTTGATTTCCTGTTATAATTGATATTGAACCAAAAAAAAAAAAAAATTCAGGTTTAATAAATCTCCTTCTGAGATAAATCACATTTTCTTTAACCAGTCGCTAGCTGTAAAATCAAATATTATCGTTTTTCACAGTTTTTCTTGTTATTTCCTCAGTTTTTTAAAATCGCTAGTAACATGAATCAGTAGTTATTGCCGATCTCACAAGACTTCTTTAGAAATGGTGTAACGAATGTAGATACAAGTTTCTGCTTCACTTTTCCCTCATATTGATTGGTAGTAATTTAACACAACTGAAGTTTGTGACAATTTCTCTGTAATATGTCATTTTATTGTTTCCATAGATAATTCACTGGCAGTGTATTCTGTCTTCCGGTAATCAACCTCATTATCATCCACTGTAGCTCTGAAGTAAATTTCTAGTGATATACTCAGAGCTTCGTGAACTACCAGTTTTATCTATGGATCGAAAGCGTACTTTTACTTTTTCGTTAAGGTTTCACGTATCGTAAAAGGGAAATGAATTAGAGCGGGTAGAGGACTTTTGACAAGGAACTTGAAGGAAATAGGCATTGGATTTTGTCAAGGAACCATTCATTTGAAGTGGTTTTAGAAAACGAAGTAAAGCCGAATTTTGGAATCCAATAAAGGGTATCTAGCACGGGACATTCGGAATGCGATACCCTAAAAAAACAGCAGGACGTTATTAATGGAATCATAATTAGAATATGCAGTTACAATAGTCCCTATGTGTTGCATCTAATTTTTATACATTTAATTTCATGAGCGATAATGCATTTTGGTAAAGAAATTGCAATGGCTGTTATTCATTCATGTTTTAGATTCTTGAGGTATTTTAAGAAAATTTAGCTAAATTCTCGGTATTCTGCTAGACATTGTGTTCATCAGTGGCAAGTAGAACGATAAACATTACTGGGGCCATAGTTTGCTAAATAAACAGATGAATATCATGCGCTACGAGAACCTGACAGCAGTTGTAAGATAATTTGATCCAAAGTCAGTTCGTTTTAGTTGCGGAATAGTCCCAGTGGTAAGCACATGCTGCCTGTTTCCCCATGAAACAGTTTGGCGAATGTATCTGATGAGTTTATTTGCAAGCTGTTACTGAGGATATGTAGCTCCGCTTGTTTACTTGTTGCTGTGAGAGCAGGTGGCAGGAGCTCGCTAGCCTTGAGTACTCGCGTCGAGTCCCGAGGACACTGACCGAGCAAACGGACGGGTCACATTCTTCACGCCGTTCACCATCAGCCCGAAGTAACAATTTCTCTCATATGATTAACAATATGTTCCCAAAACACTTACTTCTGTGTATTCTTACTGTCATTGTTTGAAATGAATTAGTCACTACCTCCCGACAACTTATTTCAATGCTTGACTTCCATACGACTGAAATCGGGTTCTTAGTCTATGTTCACTGTTCTCTCTTACCTTTCAAATAGTGCTCCTGATTCTTTTTCCAGAATCCTTTCAGTCGGCGCCATCAATATTTGCCTCACACATTCCACGTAGTCTCTTCTCCCAACCTCCTGTTTTCCAATGACTTCCAACTCAGCTGCTAATTTATATCAGGGTTATACATGAATTTCAACAAACAGATCCAGCTGCCCTGTATTTTATCCTCTCCATCTCCTTTATTTAATACCCATGTTACTATTTTTGGTATAAGTAAACCGGTGGAATTAAAATCCCAACACCCAGACTGAGTTGTGAAAAATGAATGAAATTTAGCACCAAGTGTCCCCACATGAAGAGTATTAAATGAATAAAAATTGAAAGTTTTACACATAATAGAATGAGAATTATGCGGCTATTTACTATGCAAAATTGCTATGTTTTTTAGCGTATAAGTGGTTAACAGTGTGGTGTAACATCACACTTTCTTGTCCACAAGTTCTTGTTGACCAAGTATGCCAAGGTGAAGAGTGACGATCGAGAATTTGCGTGTTTGAAATGGATGCATCATATTGTGAAATCTCCCGAAGGATTGTCCTTAGAGCAGTGGATGAAAGAAGGCTCCAATACTCCTAGCGGAGGCACAGGTCCATACAGATGGACAATAACACGTGAAGTCCATAAAATTGTGTGGGTGGCTCTTGCTGGCAAACGGGTGACTGCAGGCCAGATCCAAGCAGTGGTTACAGAGAGAGTCACCCCCCCCCCCCACCTCCCGGACGATTGTAAACCAAATGCTTGAAGCTTCCCTTCACTCTCTGAACGTGTTCCATTATTATGATTTCATCGCCAGCATCGTCTAACATGGTGTAGTGCAAAACGGAAATGGACACGTGAATGGTGTAAATTTGTGTTTAGAGACGAGTCTCGATTCTGTTTATGGTAAAGTGATAATCGAGAAAATGTTCGCAGGCGTAGTGGAGATACGGCTTACCCTGCTGTGATTTTAGAACGTCACACAGGTGAAGCCAATGGTGTCACGATTTGGCGGTAATCAGTTTCGACAGCAGGACTGAGTTGGTTGTTGTTAAAGGCACAATGACAGCCCACCACTATGTGGACAGGATACTGCACCCTGTTGTGATACCCTTCATATCCACCATCCAAATCGAATCTTCAAACAAGATGATGCCCTTCCTCATACTGCGGCCATCGCAGCACGAGCATTGGAAGGGGTTACGATCACAATTTGGACAGCACAGTCTACAGATTTGTCTCCAATACAGCATGTCAGGGATGCCAGGAGACGACACAATACTGTAGATCACATGGTCAACCAGTACAAACTGTGCAACAACTGACTTCACAAAACATGCAGGCGTAAAGAGGCATACCACAAGAAAACAACCAAACACTTATTGATTCAATTCCGGCAAGGATCCACGAATATATTGTTGCTCAAGTTGGGCGCACTTCTTACTGACAACTGTATCTAAAGGTTATAAACTTAGCCTGATCCATTTAAATTTCTTATCATTTGTTCTGGGTATGATCCTGGATATAACTAAAATTCCACCATTCCTGTCTGGGTGTTGGGATTTTAATTTCCACCAGTTTTGGTGTTCGTTTAGCCTCTAGATTTTCCCCAGCTCATCACTGCTGATTAAACAATTCTAGGCTAAGATTGTGGGACCTTTCTCTTGTCCTGGATTTTTCTGTCCTGGATTTTTCTGTCCTGGATTTTTCTGCATTTGCATCCGTCTTTTCATTGCACAAAAAAAGCCGGTACTGAAAGTTTGACATTTGAAACCACTACTAAGCAAAATTCATCGGCCGAATTAGAAGGCACTCTACAAAAATCTTTCATAACGGATACTCTGTATACGAGTTAAACGCTACAGAAGAGACTGCATTAATGGAAGCATCACTGTGTAGACTAACTTCTCGCTGATAATCGTTGGTTTTGCGGAACTGAATCTGTTTTCGTTGCCAGTCTGGAGACTTAGAGTTCATTTTCCCATGTTTTTCAACAATCACCCCAGGCAAGTATCGGGATGGTTGCTTTATAAAGTCCATAACCGAATTCCTTCCCGTTCTCTCCCAGCTCTAATGAATTAGTCAATGACCAGACGAATCTTGAAAGGACAAAAAAAATCTAGTGGAAATTAATCTCCATTTAAATATTTGTGAACTTGGGTACAGATAAAGACTTTTTGCTGACTCAAACGTCACTTTAAGCGCTAAGATAAGACATTATTTAAATCGTTAATTATTAATAAAAAGTTGAAGTAACTAAACTTCCAGTTAAATAAGCAATTCATTCAGAAAAAAGTACTTTGTTATTGACTTATATCAACGGCATCAATAGATTTAATTTATCAAATAACATGACGATCAGATCAACATCGCAGAGATTCCTCTCACTCAGGATGCAGAACTCAAATCTCTGTACAAAAGTTACCAACTTACCAGGGTAGGTGAGCAGTAACGATCTGGCCTCGCATTCGGGAGGACTCTGGTTCGAATGAATACACGTCCGGCCATCCAGATTTCTGTTTCCATAGTTTCCCGAAATTACTCCAGATGAATCAGGTGAATGTCTGGTTGGTTCCTTCAAAGGCCGTGGCCGAATACATTCCACTTCCTTGTTTCCCATCGTTTCCGCCTCTAATGACCGCTGAGACAAAATAATTACGGGAGGTCCACCTAATCGAAATCAGCAAAACAAAGTAACTTGACAATTCTTTGCTACTAACTCACAAACTTTCGTTATTAAACAGAGCATTCCCCTGGTTGCTCAGCATCTCTACTTACCATTCGTAAAACGTTTAGATTTTTGGTTATATCCTTAACTGAAAATGCCGCTGAAAGGAAGCCGGAATGGCACTAAAGATACCATCATTCAGAAACATGCAATCTGGAATGCTTCCAAGAATGGCGGTATTATGATGTACATTAAGGTTTCATTATAATGATATCTTTCAAGGCCAGTGACCCGTTCTATTTGAAAGAGATGCAGTACATGCCACATTTTGCTCTATACAGTTCTTCGCCTATATTTGTACTTTCACACTCTAGGTTGAAATTGTGTGCAGAATACCGCCTTACGGATGATTTCTCCCAATCCATTCTAGGGCATCAGCTATGCTGATCATAAATTTTTTTCTATAATGTGCAATATCTCCACATATCCAGTTTCCCACAATACTTTTGACATTCCTGGGATTCGAATCCTCGTCCGGGCATCCAGATTTGGGTTTTCCATGGTTTCCCAAATCACTCCAGGCAAATGCCGGGATGCTTCCTTCAAAAGGCCATGGCCGCATTCCTTCCCATTCCTTCCCATTCCTTGCCCCCCCCCCCAATTCTTTCCCATCTCTAAAGACCTCGCTGGTAAGAGACGTTAAGCAGTTAAAAAAAAAGAAGACATTCCTGGTCAAATTTTTCACTAACCGTAACGAGTTCAGAAATGAATGTGCTTGATCGGAAGGTGTATTAAGATGTTTGAAATTTTCTTGTTTCTGTTTTCTTACGAGGTTTTGACATCAACTGTACCATTGTACCTACTACGTTCAGAGGAAAATGTTGCGTTCAATCTATGAGATAACTAATTAAAAAAATACAAAGTAGTGGAAGCGGTATTAAACTGAAGTCTTTTTTTCATAGATTCATTTGTACGAAAACATACTTCTGTCGGCGAGAGGTTAAGTCCGGGTACTATTAGAGCCGGATCTATGTGGGGATTTTTTTTTTTTTTTTTAAGGGTGGCTCCGCTACTGCATCAGACGGCAAGAATGGGGGCGGCAAAATAATGTTCGTAAGGGCGGTAATCTCATTGTTTTTGCCCCTGCTCGAAAAAATTCCTAGATCTGCTATATAACAAGTTACGTAATAAGACTTTCTGTTTTTGAAAATCGCGGTTATAATCAGGTATTAGAGACTGGAATAACATCTGTTTCTAACTAAATTGTATTCTAAAATGTTAAATGTTTCAGGAAGCAGCAAAGAAGAAAAAACGCGTTACTAGTATCGAGATTTAAACCATATTGTTTTAAACTGGCAGTCCCTTTCCACACTGTGTTTTATTCATACCATAAAATTCAAGATCTCGCATCTTAAAAATAGTATGGTAAATGTACGCTATCACGTGAATAGAAATAACTCAACATTCGCAACAATTAAAAAACCGAAACAGAGAAAATTAAACGCTTATGTGCTACGAGTACAAATTATTAAATTGGACGGTGTTAACTGCCAATTAAATATTTGAAGGTCACGTGATAGAAGCTATAGCAGAGTATTTCTTTGCGTATTAAGGCGATACCAAAATACATTTTTAGTTACTGCAAAAATTATATGTGAAATATTAAGAGAATACTCGTAAAACCAGCTAGGATATTTTTCTTTTGGAATCATATGTATAACGAAACATCTAAATGAACTCAGTGCTAAAGACAATAGCTCGATATTTTCCGTGTCGAATCTGGGAGGTTACATTCCGCTTAAGGCATGTGTTTTTTTCCTTTGTGGGTGAGGAAAAATGCAAATGCACAGTACTTCAGAAGAGACATTAAAGGGCATAGTGCCGTCGCTCAGCGTTCTCATTCAGCTTCAAAAATCTCCTGTAAAAGTCTGCCAAAAAAAGCGATCTGCTGATGAAACCATGTTTTGAAAAGTAAGACGTCCTCTAATTGCAATAATTCTAAAAAGGGCACGTAAATTAATTGCGAACTATTTCTCTGCTTCCTTATGGAAATTTTGGATTCTAACCGTTCGAAGTTTTTCCAACTGTGATCTGTTGTTACTATTGATATCATCCTCAGAATGTGTCTGAGCGATTCACGCTTGGTAATTCTTCGGTTCGAACACAGCCTGGGCACACGTGATATTAACTATACTTTGGGTTTGTGTTGACATTTGGGTGCCAGTGTTATTGCCAGTTGGTATTATAAGTATTAAATAAAGTTACTTTTACATAATGAAATTAAGAAGTACGTGTTATGTTAGAAAAGAAATAACTCAGATGTCCTACCCATTAATTGTTAGTAAATTTTTTCTTAGATGTGATAAAAATTAAAATCTGAAGTCACAGGAGTTTGTGAGATTGAATTGGATGCCAACAAAATACGTTTCTTTCACATTTCGGATAGTTATTTTTTCTTCTAAAGCTGTGTTGGAAAATTTTGTAGAACACAGTCAGTAATTGCAGGATGAAGAGCTGGATTAGGATTCATTTAAGAACAGGAGGAGGGCGAATAGAGTTCTGTATGTGTACAAGAAGTGTGAGTAGTACATTTAATTGGAGATAAAACCATGACCACAGGCTGGCGT
Organism: Vandiemenella viatica; assembly: GCA_031002005.1. Classification (NCBI taxonomy): domain Eukaryota; kingdom Metazoa; phylum Arthropoda; class Insecta; order Orthoptera; family Morabidae; genus Vandiemenella; species Vandiemenella viatica. The sequence goes on from JARYHS010008074.1 coordinate 259,548,902, forward strand.
AACGGACTGGTAAACATAGGGACAGGAATAAATCAATGAAGGAACTGAAATAAGGAGGAGGAAAATGTTTAGCAAAAGCACTGAAAGCTTTTAAAATTAACATTCGTAAAAGTCAAAATTAGGTGGGTGTTAAATTATACTCAGAGAAGATAGGAAAAATATGAAATGGGAAAGTAGGTGTGTAGGGAATTTGTTAAGGGGCTTTGCATTAATAAAATAAAAATAAACTTGGGCCGAAAGCTTTATTAATGGTTGTTTTCCTGTGTCTTCATGCCTTTGAACACATCCTGTAATACCGGATTACGGTTTCCGATGAGACTGAATTTGAACTGCATGTAGTGGCTGAGTGTGCAAGGTCGGACGAGATGCGGGTGGCCTTCAGAGACAGACAGCTGCATCGTCACGCTGTCTTCAGTTCTGCGCGTAAAGCTACGTCCACACCAAAAGGAACACAGAGGAACATGCTGTTGATGTTGCTAGTTCCAGCAACTTGTTCCCTCATGTTACCCAATGTTCCTCAATATTTCTCAATGTTTATGTCAACAGAAACAAGTTCCTTGAAGTTGACTGTTTCCAGAAGTAGCGGTAAAGATGAAAGGAAACAAAGGAACATTGGTAAACATTATCGTGTTTAAAACTGTTGTTAGTTTGGTGTGGACAGCTTGTTTCGTGTTGCTGTTAACTCAGTTGTTGAACTCCCACAAAAATGTTCGAGCGATTTAATAAATTTAATTGAATTATATGGAAATGCAGAGTGTTTGTAGAGTCCATGTGATTCAAGCTATACAAATCGGCAAAAGAAAGATGATTCGTGGATGATGTTAAGTAAAACAACTGGTGCAGACGTAAGTGGCACATTTTTTTCATAGAGAAAGAGAGAAAAAAATATTTGGAACTAAAATAATCTGGTGCTGCAGCAACTTTGGCTTACAGATATTTGGAATTTCTTGCGGATAGAAATCAAGTGCGTCATTGTTCAGAAAAAGGATTTAGTGATATACAAGCATATTCAAACTAAGTTTTATTATTTCTATAGAAATAGGTGTATCTCTGTTTAGTTTTTACTACACTTTTTTAACATTACCATAATTTTAATATTATTTAAATAACAGATTGCCACGGAACCATTCCTCCTGATACTCAAAATAGTTTCCAAATTCCTGTGGAATAATTTTTGCTTCAGTGGACGAATTACGTCCTCGTTTCTGTAATGGAAATATTATCATACTGTGCCTGCGTTTACGTCTTTCCTGGTATTAATTCACCATTATCTTTGTCTTCACCATGTAAAGGGCGGCGTGTAGGTCTTTCCTCCAAATACCTGGTATTAATTCACCATTATCTTTGTCTACACCATGTAAAGGGCGGCGTGTAGAATTTTCTTGATGGAAATTGTGTATACATATAGCTACAGTTACAATTTTTTCTACATTTTTAGGAGAGGGTAGTAATGGTTTTCTTAATACTCTGAATCGAGTTCTCAGCATTCTCAGTACATTTTCTGGCCCTAGAAAACCTATAGTTATGTATTTTTTTCAATGATCATTTTTCTTGGTGTCCGGGATAAGGTTTCAACAAATTAGGAGATAATGGAAAAGCATCATCACCCAAAAATATATAAGGCTTTTATTCCGTTCGACCAGGAAGAGGACAATCAGGTGGTAAATTAAGTTGATACTTCATCAGCATCTTCCTGAAACGTGTATTTGCAAATACACCTCCATCATCCATATCCATACACTAATACACAAAATGCAGAGGAATTTTCACCAGTGTATGCACACTATAGCCCCCCCCCCCCCTCCTCTCGTATTCATTGTCATGTAAACGTTATCTTACTTCATTCCCTCCTTCAATTGACATTTGTACAAGTAAAGAAATGCCACAAAACGCTCAACATGCATCTACCAGTCCACATAATATTAATTACGAAGATATGGCAAATGATTTTTTGTACTGTTAAAACGAAATGTATTTCAGCATTTTTACAATTTTCATGTACCATTGGTATTTTTTAGAAGGAAATACAATTAAAATTACAAAATAATTCATGAATTAGAATCAGTTATTAACAGTTACGATTGATTTTACCTGTGATTCTTGGCTGTCCAGCTGGCACAGCGTCATATTTCTTGTGGTCCCCTGGAAGAAGACCACAGAATGATGGTCGAAACGTCGGCTACAAGAAATATGACGCGGCACCACCCGGACAACCAAGAATCAACTGACTTTGGCCTGGGAAGCCTACGATTACATTTGAATTTACCTGTATTTGATCATGGAGAACTGAAATAATAGCATCACAAACTTCTCGCGCAATTTTGGTTATAGATTGTTTCCAGATTCGAAATAAGTATGGCAAATATGTTTAGGAATCTCCAGTAGCTAGAAATATTAAACAGTAAACGTTCCATTGGAGATATTGTGGCCCTGTAGTTTGTATTTTGTTTTCGAATAAACTGTTCAGGTTTAGAAAGTAACCATTCTAAATCAGTGCTGCTCATTCGAATAAAGTTTTTGATGTGTCCGTCCTCAATATGTCCTGATAACAGATCGTCTTTCTAAACAAAAAAAAAAAAAAAATCTATGAGGCGTTCAACTCCATGATAATTTCTCCCCAAAAGATTTGATCTCGTCCAGCATTTGCGGTTTATTTTTTTCTTTTGATTCTAAATAATATAAATTGCAGCAGGTGCTGACGAAACTTCACTGTCGCACCACATCATCGTATACTAACTGAATTATAATTGTAACAGAATGTTTTTATTTCGCACAGAAAAATAAATATTGTTGCTCTTGGTGTAGACGGGTAACAACTGTAAACAGTAACACAAGTAAACTGTTCCTAAATTAGGTTTTTTGGTGTGGACAGAATGTTTATGAAAGTTGCGATCAGTTTCTGTTTCTAGAAACAGACCGCAACAGTTTAGCAACAAGAATTTCCTCTGTGTTCCTCTGGTGTGGACGCGCCTTAAGGTAACAACAAAAGAAGTTGTCCAAAAGAACTAAAAATCTGGCGGCTTCTAACTCACTTGAATGTGATCACGTACACAAAAAACTATTACTTAGTAGATTTAGTTTTTATCTGAATTTAGGAGGCTCTCTTGTTTCATTTTTTCTGACTATATTTATTCCTCTGTGCTCTAAGCTGTTCTGACCGTCCTATTTGTTTTTTATCTCTGGGATAACATCCTGGCTTTTTAATGTAGTCTATCATTAGTCATCTTGCTGACATCGTCGTTACAAAGCATACCATCTCCATTACAAATTTATCTTGAATGTTTACAATTGCTATAATATTTCGCCGAGTTTTACAATTATAGATACATTTAAGATTTTTGTGTTTTTCCTATGGCAGGTCTTGCTTTTGCTCTGTTTGCCACATCTCACTATCACGGTTATTTAACGTAATTTTTTTTTTCCATATAGGCTATAAATCCAGAAATTTATTACTCGAGATGATATTGCTAATGAATCCTCACATGTGATTTGGCATTCTGTTTCTTTTTCTATTGAACTAATCCCTTCTCCACGTATTCTTTATATATAAAGATGAATGTATGTTTGTTTGTTGGTTTCTTTGTTGTTAGTTTGTTTGTTCTTCATACAAATCCACAGTTTTCATCCGATCTCGATGAAACTTTGCACACTTATCCTTTGAAACAAGGAGAAAATACGGTCTACATTTGGTTGAAGAGTTATCTGTATAAATAACACATTTTGTCCCATAACTTCGAAATACGGCGATAGACGTTGGATATGGACGTCTCCGTAGCGTGTTTCCGCGAAGTGGGCTGGCAGCTCAGTGGCTAAAGCGCTTGCTTATGAACGTCGTGGTCTCCGGTTCAATTCTCCGTGGAGGCTAAGATTTTTAAAAATTGTTTTTGATCGTAAGAGTCACGGTTGGGCCGTCGGTTATTTGGATTGAGTTTTAAACTGTAGATATCACAAAGGTAGGGGTGCAATCTCAGGCAATTCGTAGGTAGTCTTGCAATACAGTAGACACTTTTTTTACGTTATATTGATCCGTCAGGGGTGATTCGTAGTCAGTGTGTGTGTAATCTGCAGTAGGAATACTATAAATGCAGAAGTAAGTCTCTGTCTTATGTTACGTTTTGACAATTAAATGCCTATACCGATATTGACGGAATTTGACGAGAAAATCTGTAAGGAGGGCACTGGACTTTGTTTGTTCTTCAAACAAATCAACAGTTTTCATCCTATCTCAATGAAACTTTGCACACAAGGAGATAAATACTGTCTACATTTGGTTGAAAAATTATCTGTATAACTAATACATATTGTCTCATAACTGAAAAATTTCCCGTTGAATCGAAGTTGTCCGGTTCAAATAGTTCAATTAGGAGCAGAGATATTCGTAATTAAAATGAAAGAAATGATGCCGAAATATTCGTAACTTGAATTGTGTCAATACTCTGCTGTATGCCACGATGATCGGCAATACTCCGAGCGCCCCAGCGAACACGTCTCTACTCCGGGCGAGCAGAGCTCTGCCCATGTAGCTCTCTAGCCGCTTCGCCAGGCAGTTGGCGCTTTAGCTCAGTGGTACCGCGCTTGCCTGTCAAGCGTGCAGCTCGGGTTTGAATCTTCGTCCCCGCAACTATGATTATTTAACTCACTTTTCTTGAACTTTCCAGTGTGTTCTGGACCATCTATCTATTCTTTGGTAAAACAAGAATAATCTTTATATATAAAGACGAATGAATCTATGTTTGTTTGTTTGTTTGTTAGTCTGTTTGTTTGTTCTTCATACAAATCCACAGTTTTCATCCGATCTCGATGAAACTTTGCACACTTATCCTTTGAAACAAGGAGAAAATACTGTCTACATTTGGTTGAAAAGTTATCTGTATAAATAACACATTTTGTCTCATAACTTTGAAATACGGCGATAGACAGATACGTTGCATATGGACGTCTCCGTACCGTGTTTCTGCGAAGTGGGCTGGCAGCTCAGTGCCTAAAGCGCTTGCTTACGAACGTCGTGGTCTCCGGTTCAAATCTCCGTGAAGGCTAAGATTTTTAAAAATTGTTTTTCATCGTAAGAGTCAGGCCTGGGCCGTAGGTTATTCGCATTGAATGTTAGACTGTAGATAACACAAAGTTAGGGGTGCAATACGAGGCAAATCGTAGGTAGTCATGCAATGTTGTAGGTGTACACTTTTTAACGTTATATTGATCCCTCAGGTGTTGTTCGCAGTCAGTGTGTGAGTGTGAACCACAGTAATATTATTATAAATACGGAAGTAAGTCTCTGTGTTTTTGTTACGTTTTGACGACTAAATGGCTATCTGTATGAAGGGTGCAGGATATTTTTTCCCAGTATGATTAACAGTTGTAGTCACGAAATTTTGAGACCTTATCGAATGGTGACAGAAATATGTTGGAAATTGATTCTCTTCAAGAGACAGGTTCTACGGTACAATTATATAGTGATAGATTTCCTGTCATATTATTCCGACTCGATATTGTTTGGGACCAATCCTTCGTTACCAACAACTTTCTATATTTAATTCTGGCAAAAAAATTCTTAATCCACGCGTACGAAGTCGCGGGTACGGGCTAGTTAAATTATATATTTCTTCTTCGATGCACGTCTTACCCTTATCCGAGCGTAGCTGGTTAACTTGGGGAAAGTCGGGGTAGATAACCTGGGGTGATTTCCAGAATCTGGACAGAGCCACCCCCGGACGGAGCCAGCAGCCGAGCGTCCAGCGGGAACCAGTCGCCAAGGGAAACACTGAATCACCTGGGATGGTTGGCACAAGAAACCAACCACGATCAGCCAATGTTTTAAATGCCAGGGGTTCAGGCACCGGGCGCTTGAATGCAACAACCAAGTACGTTGTGTCCGCTGCGGGGGAGCCCACAGCGTCGCGGTCTGCACGCGCCTGCGTGAAGCCACGCCGACGTGTGCGAACTGCGGGGCCGACCACGCGGCGAGCTACGGCGGATGTGCTGTAAGGAAGAAGCTACTAGCATCTGCCGACAGAAGTCGACGCCAACCAAGCCACACCCGGAATGCTAGAAAGGAAAAATACCAAGAGAAGAAGACCAGGAAATCAACCATCGACGATCCAAGAGGCCACACACTAAGACCACTGAACAGGGAACCGGTCTACTACCAGCCACAACACTGCTGCAGCCATGACCATCGAGAAAAACCAGACAACCAGTTGGGGAAAGTCGTCCAGCTCCTAACACAGCTGATTACGACGATGATCCCCAACGGACTTAGTAATACCTAAAGGGGTTTTCAATAAGGTTGTCACCTGATATTCGCAAGGATATCAGTGACATACCATAGCCATTTTCCCCCTTAAAGAAAATAAAAAGCGTCCCCAAAATAACCCATCCCAAACAAGCTACACATTAGGTAGAGCTACTTTAGGTAGCGGGGCCTCACAAACATGCCGTTGAGGCAGTGACACAAAAAAAAAAATCAAAAAAAAATCGTTGCTTTCCACTGTGCGTAAGTGTTGTTGTGAATTTGAATGACTGTGATAGTGTGCGTGTTCAGTGATGTGTATGAGATGACAGAAAGGGAAGCGTGAGACCCAGTGCCGGCCCATGCAGGCCTACTCTTCCGAAAGACGCCTTGGGGCTTAACAATCCCACCCAACTGACGCATCGCCATCGATAGTGAGGTATGACCTGTTTCAACATGCACTGCGCAGAGGTTGGGGATTTAACCTGGCACCACCACCTCTCCTCCCCTGCTGGATAAACATGTGTAGTTTCAGTTTCATTTATTTAATTTTCGTGAGGGTGAAGTTGTTGTTGTTGTTGTTGCTTTAGCACGCGTCTACATCGAGGTCATTAGCGCCCTAGTGAAGGTGAAGTATTGCATTTATGTTAACAAAAATCGAGAAGTTTATGTAATCCAAAATAACCATGCAATTAATAACTATAATATTTATATTAATTTTCATATTTATTATAATGATTATAAAATATAGAACTTAAAATTTAATATGACACAGCAAATCCCAACTTTTACTATTTTGATACAAAAAACAACCAGACTTTTTTTTTTATTGTATATCTTACTTGTGTCTTTTGTTTCTAAAGGAAGGTTGCTATCCCTAAGCAAATTAAAGAATTATTGTTGGAGCAGATATATGATTTTTAATGTTTTATTAATTTTTTATTTACATATCTGCACAATACATAACGAGAGATAAGTGACTTCAGTGTTAATGTTGTTTTCAAGAGGTTCTTGAAGGAGAGTCATAACATCAGAAATGTATTGTGTGTTATTTTTAGTATCATTACCATCTCTGACATTATAAATCAAGTTTATTAGGATTTTCAACAAAATACTAGCTACTGGTGAAGATAATCAAATACATTACATATTAGCTTCAATAGTTCAGTGTAATTAGTTTTAGCCAAAAAGTTTTGTTTTCTTGATAAAGGTCGAACGTTACTTTTTAAAGATTCATATCGAAGACAAATGGTAGATATGATACAAATTCCTAAAAAAGTATAACCTCCGGTATTGGGACAGCCTGGTGTGGTCTTAGTTGATACCAATGTCTACATTTAATGGTAACTCATGGAAAACATGAAAATAAAATGCAGCCACATTGAAGTTAGAAACTAAAGTTTTCTTTTACACACCAAGTTTTACTGCATTGTATTTGCTCACAGTTTAAATGGCACGGCAATGGGACTGAACCATAGATTGAGAAGTTGTTCAACACAGCTTTATAGATGGCAACCGTTTTTCGTACCTCAGTTGTGAAGTTTTACCTCGAGCAGATTTTACTCAAGATTTGTTCACACAGATTCAGATCCCTCACAGTAACGGTCTGAAGCATGCGATGCAGTTCTTTGAGAGTTATTGATTGATGCGTGAGTGTTGAAGTATTTCTCTATCACAAGAGCGTTAGTGTTTAAGAATAGCAGTAATACTGTGACTTGATCTGTAATTTTATTGTTGAAGGTTTAAAAACATGCTTCATACAAAATACAACAGTGGTTTTGAAAGTTGTATTCCAAAGTTTTCGGTGTGCAGTTATTATGTAGAGCAGGGATGTCCAACCCGTGGCCCGCGGGCCGCTTGTGGCCCGCGGTAGATCATTTTGTAGATCAAAATGATCTACCGCGGGCCACAAGCGGCCCGCGGAGCTGGATCATTAATTCATTACATACGTAAGCTTTGACTTCTACACTAAGCTAAGCTGATATTCAACCAAGATCATCGCTCGATTGATCTTGCGGGTGTTCAACCAAGCCTTATCACTGCTTATGTTCCTATAACTTTCAGCGTGTTAGTTGTTCGCCTGACATTCTCGGATCACTTGCGTCTGTTATTGCAGTTAATGTTTCATCCCATAGATGGAAGTACCCTCTTTGCTTTGATTGTTCTATTTGACGACGGATAGAGCTCCACCAATGGTTGGAAAACATGAAGGTTTAGTAAAACTGATTGGAAATGAAGCCTGCAAACTTGATAATACCTCATTATTAAATTTTCATTGCATTATTCATCAAGAGAATTTATGTGCCAAGTCTTTAAAAACGGATCATGTTATGAGCGTGGTTATCAGAATAGTGAACTACATTAGATCTAAGGCTTTCAACCACCGTCAATTCCATGAATTCCTCAAGCAGTTGTATTCTTACTATACTAACCTTACACTTTTCACTGAAGTAAGATGGTTGTCCCGTGCAAAAATTAAAAAAGAAAAGAAATGTTTGATTTGAAGGAAGGGATACAATCATTCTATGCCAGAAATTTGAAAAGTATCCAAGAGTTTGAAGACGTGGCTTGTATTTGTGACTTCGCGTTTCTAGTCGACGTATTACTAGCCATTTAAATAACCTGAACATTCGTCCGCAATGCAAAGACCAATTGGCTAATAATATGTTTGATGTTGTTGCCGCGTTTCAAATCAAACTTTGGCTTTGGGAACAACAGTTGAAAAATAAAAATTTCACTAATTTTTCCACGCTATCATTGCAAGCAGACGTGACACAGCCGTTGGCGATTAGTTAATATTCATTAATATCAAACTTGAACCTTGAGTTTGAAAACCGATTCAAGTTTTCAAAAAACATCATATTCTTTTATCTGAATTTTCAACGCCATCTCCATTGATATAAATTCATTGCCAGTAAATTTGCAAATGGAATATTGTGAATTGTAGTGTGAAGTACAGCTTAAGGAGAAAGTCCATCAGGTTTTTGGAAGCCTATCTGGACAAGGGGAAATATCCTGCATTTTACAAACATGCTTTGCGGATGATTTCGCTATATGGAAACACTTATGTGTGTGAACAGCTTTTCAGCCGGATGATCAAATCACAACACAGAACACGAATCACTGATTTTTTTTTAATTATTATTTTTTTTTCTAACTGCTTTACGGTCTCATTTTAACATCGAGGTCTTTTAGAGACGAGAAAGGATGGGGGGCAAGGAATGGGAAGGAATTCGGCCATGGCCTTTTGAAGGAAGCATCCCGCCATTTGCCTGGAGTGATTTGGGGAAACCACGGAAAACCCAAATCTGGATGCCCGGACGGGGATTCGAACCGCCGTCCTCCCGAATGCGAGGCGAGAACGCTAACCGTTACACCGCCCCGCTCGGTATCACTGATGTTCATTTGCAGAACTTTATGCGATAGAAATATTGATGCCCTTAGTTCTGCCAAACAATGTCAACAATCGCATTAAGATAATTGTGTATTTAATACTTCATTATTAAATATCCATATTTCATTTTAAGTGTTTTTTTTTTTACTTCATAAAAATATTAAAGTATTTTTTACAAGAAAGTAACGCATGCTGCCCGGAAGAGAGTTGTAATTCCAAAATTTGGCCCGGCTGCTGAAAAGGTTGGCCATCTATGATGTAGAGTGTCATAAGAAATTTAAATTGTTTCTATTAATATTTCTATCTAAATCATATTTCATGATTAGTCTATACCAGCATCATCAATGATCGGAGGTTTTCAGAACTTGTTCGTAATATGAATTACAGTACAGAACGTTAACAACTGAAAATTAAGTTTTTAGCGTGGTACTGTTGTTTAATCTGAACAATGGAACAAAATAATTATTAAGGGAAAGCTGCATTTAACCAAAATATTAGTTTTCCTGGTACTATTACGTTTCGTTAGGAGTCGAAATACACTTACATGTTCAAGCCATTAGCTTTAATTTGTTAAATGGGTTATGTAATAAAAAGAGTATAGTAAACAAGAAAACGGAGTTAACAGAAAAATCTCTTTAAACAAAAAATGTTTGTAAAGTATTATTATAACTGTTTAGTTTATTCTAAAAGCAGCAGGAGATTCAGTGATTACTAGGGTTCGGATCTTTATGACAAAAAAAAGAGAAGTATGCAGGTAAATATGACATTAAAAAAGCGTAAATATGACCTAAAAATGACAAAATATGACCAAACATTTAAATTTTCTATACATCAAAACATGCTCAATTATACATCATTTATTTTATCTAGTAGTGTCGCCCTCCAAGTAGACAGCATAATTTGCTTTCGTGTACTCGCTGCACCATTGGGAAATTAAATTTTAAATCGTTTGTTGAAGTCACTTCAATTTCAGATAATTTACAGAATAGAACTCTTTCAACTGTACTAAAATACTCGTTTCTAAATTCCCTTACGTAACTTCGCACTTTCAGAAAATTTTGTTTTTGACATGGTGGGAGGTCTACTCACTCACACACTGCAGATTTAACTAACGATGGCTGAGAATATTTCATTGAGATATTGATTGACGCGGATCGACACAGGCATGCTTCTGCTGCATTTTCGAGATTAAAAGGCGGGCGGATCATTTTGTTTAGAGAGTAACAATAAAGTATAACTTTAATACTTGACTGGTGAATTCTGACCACAGTGAAAATTAGTTTTGTTTTTATTCCCACCTGTATAGCAAAGGTACAGTTCTGTGAATAATTACCTTAATTTATTCTCATCTATATCTAATGAACTACAAGATTTTTCCTCAAAATATGACAGTATGACCATAAATATTATCGAATTATGAGCAAAACTAGGAGAATGGTCTGAATATGCTACATAAAATACAATCAGAAACGTTCGATCAGTGTTCAATTCAGCATTTCAGCTGAAAAAAAAGCTGGGGAAAAAAATATAACTTTTCCTAAAGAACCGAACCCTAGTGATTACGTATGAAATCGTAACCACACCGCTCACATGACTGACAACTTGAAGCAGGTTAATTGTCGACCGCTCAATTGCTTGGATCACGTCAGAAAGTGTATAGAAAAAATGGCTCTGTCTTCCAGATTTATGTATCATTTTATTTTTTAAATCAGTGTGGAAGTAGTTGTCAGGTTTACCGTGGTGCGGGTCTCGCAGATCCAGCCGCAGTCATGACGTCACGTACCTGCCACAGGCGACAGCTTCCGCAGCACCGCCCACCGGCACTTCCACTACAACACCACAATGTCGCCGTCACACAAGGCAGTAATCTCGAAAACTAAGCATGTAAAATGAACAGGAGAAAGTTGCCTTTCACCGTTTATTCGACTGAAATGTTGCTTCTCTGAATGTTGCTTTGGGGTGTACCGTCCTTCTAGTAATAGTAGCTTAAGGTTTGCAACTGGTTCTTGAGCTGTTGTAAGTTACAAAGAAGTAGGAGCAAGTTCTGATTATGAATGTGATGTCGATCAGATGTTGAAAATATTTCTTTGATACTTCTGTATCTTGGGTGGAGTTTACTTTGTTGAAGTTATGTACAAGTGATAGAAGCTGAATTTTCAGAACCATTCTTACAGTACTTTTTCACAGTGAAATGATCTAGTAGAAGGGAATTATGGTATAGTGACAAAAGGCTGCAAAAATAAAGGTATCAAATGTATTAAACATGGGGTATATGCGGGAAAGACAGAAACTTGGTGGAAGGCAATATACCGCAGACGAATACCAATACTAAGGCCAACACAATGGGTGATTCATTTCCGCCGTCCCACCCAGGGTCCCATGTTTTTTGACGACAACGTTTGCTGCAGGTAATGCAGAATACCGACCATGGGAGCTCAATGGGGAAACTGCTTACTAGCTTCAACCTACGTTATGAATCCCAATGAAACAGTGAATCACGGAGTAACTAGATAGAATTCCGAGGCCGGTATTGTGCCTTCATTTATAAGAGTCTTTATTATCGGCCACAATGATTTCAAACGCGACTTCTACTCCAAACATGGAAACTTTCAATTGAAACGAGGAAAATCAGATGTTACATAAGGAGGTTCAAATTTACACTGGCTTGCTGCCATTTATTCTGATTAACTTTGAGTTTTTTTTACTTAGGGCTTTACGCCTCGTCGACGGCTAAGGTCATTAGAGGCGCGATGGGACTGGGTACGAGGAACGGGAAGTAATTCGGCGATGGCCTTTTTGAAGGAAGCATCCCGGCATTCGCATGGAGTGAGTTGGGGAAACCATGGAAAACACAAATCTGGATGCCCGGACGGGGATTCGAACCCGCGTCCTCCCGAATGCGAGGCCAGAACGTTAACCGTTCACCCACCACCCTCGGTATTAACTTTGAGGACGAATTTCCCGTGTTTCATGTGGATCGTTAGCTTGCATTATCTTTCTGGTAATGACTGAGGATTTTAGACTATGTTTAATAATACTGAACTTTGCTTCAACCTTGCAAGAACTAGTTGTTCAATAAGAACACCTTTCCAGTTACCGTTCTTGGATAATATTGATCAAGTGCAGCGTCTCGACACGCGAGGGGTTTCTTATAGAGAATTTTATTATTTCATAAAGTTATTATCAATGTTCTTTAATTGTTTTCACGGCATGTTTTGTCAGTGAAACTTAGTGTTTGCACTGACGTTTTCGATTTAATTTTCACTGAAGATTCTGAAAGTTTTACAAAATCAAACCTCGACTTGAGTCACTAAACAGTTTCCTTTCCTTGTCTATCAGAAACTCATAATAGTTTTTATTTTTTTTTTTTGCTTAGGACTTTACGCTTCGTAAATGTCGAAATCTTCAGAGAAATGAAAGAACTGGGGAGAAGGAATGGGCAGAAATTCGGTCCTCTTAAAGGATTTGCTGGCCTTGAATGAGTGCGGGAAACCATGTAGTACCGAAATCTTGATGACCGGACGGGGATTAGAACTCGCACCCTCAAAAATGACCATACTGGCCTGAACCTATTAAGCTGTCGCTATTACGATATCTCACTTTAGTTAAATTCTGTTGGAAACTGGTTTCGATTCCTACAGAGGTCGATGAGTTAAGCTCGTGATGGTTCACTGGGAACATGTCACCCATTCTGCTTGCTGCACTGGCGTTTCACTCTAACAAAACGTGGCATGAAATATTCTGTTATTAAGATTTACAAGAATTCTTCCTGATAACTTAATTAGAGTTGTAGCTGTAAGGAAACTATAAATCAATAATCTTTAAACAAATATTATCCAATGAACAGATAAATCTTCGAAACAAAGTAATCCAGAGATTTTGATCCTTCTATTATCTAATGCAAGACATGACACAGTAAAATGGAACGAAGAGCATCTGAACATTAATCCATTAGTACAACGTAAATTAGCAAACACATTGTGTTCTGTTTAATTCAACGAGCTGATACAGAATTCCTGGCAGCATTAGTTATGCGTTTTAAACTCTCTTCCATGTAATGTGACTGAAACTGCATAAAACAGTTTCTGTTGCAAAAATATAATTTACATTGTAGCACACACGCAAATAAACTTTCCAATATGTTAGGAAAAGGGAAGATTAATTATATTCTACATTTTATTCTGTATACGGTAGCAGTAAGTTACTCGGTGCTATGTTTCAAACACTCCGACATAAGAGAGTTTGTAGTTTTAGCTGCTGTTATTTTAATGCTGATAATTACCTGCGATTTCTTTCGATGGCCTTCCCATTGCTCTAACTTTTACAACATTTCGAAAAGAGTCCAAGATCATCATCAGATAGATCCAGGAACCTGTTGAATCTACTCCCCCCCCCCCCCTCCGTACACCCCTTCTCCCGATTATTGGGTCAGATATGGGTCGAAATTTTGGAAAATACAATATCTCGCAGAGAATTCGCTAGTATTCATGAAAAGATGTTGATTCAGTGCTTCAGGTTTTTGGATGTTGGGTTCAGAAAGATTTTACAGCACCGCTTTGAAAAATTAACGTAATTCGCATTAAAAAAAAGAACAGTTCCAGTTTTTGCAACGTTTTAGGAAGGTGATTATAACGGGAATCATATACCAAAGACGGGTGGAAGGAGTAGTATGAATGATAAGAAAAGTTGACACTGTTGTATGAGATCGAAGTTAACAGACTCTAGGAGTACTTTGTACAGCTGCCCTTTTATATCGTTACATTGAATCTGGGGTTTAGTATCACACCTTTTGGAGTCGGCCCCTGAAGGAAAATTTTGAATTTCAATTGAGCATGCAGGAAGAATGCTTTCACTTCCTGGTGAATCTTTTATATTTCAATAGATGGAAATGTTAATACGATTCTTTAATTAAGTTATGACAAATTTCCTTTCGACTTGTAAGATATCTATCACTGAATGACTTTTAATTATTTAATATCCTCGATCTTGTGGAATAACAAATTACAGAAGCAACAGACATCAGTTTTACATTAACACTCACACAGTAATACTTGTAAGTTTCTTAGTCTACTAATGATCTGATACAACTATGTCTCGTTGTTTTGATTGCTGAGTATAAAATCTGGACGAGCAAATTACTCTATTCCTTTGAAGAGACATATGTGAAGAATGTAAAAAGGGTAGTATTTTATTTAGCATTCGAAGAAACTAACTGTTGTCTACTGAGAAAGAACAGAGAGCTAATTATTCGTGAATGGTAGAAAACTTATGCAAAGAAGAGTCAGCTTATTAGATACACAAATAAAAAAAAGGTTAATTATGAATATAAGGTGGGGAAAGAATTGCTTGCTGAAGACTTGAAACGTAAATATCTTGGAATTACTTTTGATAACAAACTTAACTGGTCAGGACACATAGGACAGGTGGTAGGAAAAGGTTTCAAAGTTCTGCACTTGTTGGGGAGAGTGATGAGGGGATGTACGAGAGAAGTCAAGGAATTGAGTTACAAAACTTTGGTTAGACCATTGCTCGAATATGGTAGTGTAGTATGGGACCCTCATTTTACGTATCAAATACAGGAGTTGGAGAGGGTGCAAAAAAGGGTTGCTAGATTTGTTTCTGGAAATTATCGCAGAATGCAATCAGTGACGGATATGATAAAGGAGCTGGAATGGGATTCATTGCAAGACAGGAGGAGAATGAGGAGGGTCATGGGAGTGTACAGGGCATATACTGGCGATGGGGCATGGGGCAAGAAGACATGTGTGTTGAAGAAATATTACTGAAATATGAATTCTCGTACCTGAGATCTCTTAACGCAGGTGGATGGTAAGGAAATAAGAACTAAGAAATGACAAACATCTTAACCATCAGAAAACACTGAGGCGAGTGCTAGTTGTGTGACATTTGGAGCAACGTTTTCGGAATGGAAGCAGTTTAGCAGGAGATGTATGGAATTGTTTTGACAAAATGTTCTCTAAATAGTCGTTGTAAGTAACCTTATTTGCCAAGTTACCCAAATAATGAATGGCAGTTCAACTCAAGAGAACCAAAAATGCTTTGTTTACATTCCATATGTTATATAGTACATAGACACAAAATATTTTAACACACTTAGAGGTCGTAGGAACACGTAGTTCCTTTCTAATAATAATGCTTAATGGAAATAGTAGTATTTCAAAGAATCTGAAAGCGTTTTAGATTGTAAACAGTTATCCTTTTGTAATTTCATAATCGTTTTTCAAGGACTAGAGTGTTCGCTGAGTGTATTGAGGTGTGCACATATGAATCATTGTTTGGTGACACTCACCTTCTTGGTGTCGCGGAACTTGAGCGCCCCTTCGACGACCGTGGTGATATCCATCTCCTGCCACCCAACGCCGGCTCTAAACACGACTGAATAGCCACGCGCCTCGCCGAAGCGTGAGCTCCGCGCGCCGTGACATCTAGCGAATACGCTCACAACTGCTTGCTGCCATCTCTTTTCATTGTTCAGTAACATCTCACGCCTCTAGATGGCACTACGGATACCAAATACACCAATTTTAGTCTTCTGAGAATCAGGCTAGCAGATTCGATTTTGGTTTGCCTCCAAAACACTCACAAAAGCTTCCGACTCGCTGTGAAAAGTGTATTGCTAAAGCAGGCGACTACGTTAGTAAATTGTTTGCTCTTTTTTTTTTAAATAATATGTTTTTATGGTCATTATTAAGTTCAGGAAAAATGACAACCGTTTATCACAGATTGTGAAACGCAGCGTTACTGTCACATCTGTGGCTTATTTCAGACGGTCAGTTCGTTTTGCAAAGACATCACAGAAACCGTCTAAAAATTAATTAAAAAATATTATTTGATATAAATGCGGTAAGAGTTAATCCAAAAACTCTTGCTAAATTTATTTTAATTTCTACCGTTATTGCTCGACCTATCGTGTGTACTACATTCACGTACATATGACTGGAAATATCTAAAGAAGGTTTCACTGTCCATCTTGAAACTGAAGTTCTTAACTTTTCATACATATTTCCCACACTACAATAACCAAAGATGCACTACGCATATTTAGTAAGTCAATTATAACACAATCTTTTAATGTGGCTGTAACAAATACGTGTGGAAAACCAGCCTTTTAGCATTTTCACTCTTTTAGATATTAATGGATTTAATTAGTCTTTTTAACGAGAAAAAAATTTCATAAACGACACGAAAATTTGTTTTAAACTTCTTTCATATTGCCATAAAACCCTGATCAGTTTACTTACTATACATTGCTTGAAGACTGGAAGTTCGGAGAGAGCAATTACATCGACTTCGTCCAATAAACTGAACTGCTGAGGTCACCGCTGAATCGCCAGAATTGAAGTCTGCGAAGACTTGAACCATTCAGAATGTCCCGTAAAATTAGGACTGGCCAGAGAGTATACTTTCACGATTGAACATTCTGGATTCTAGCAGAGCTACATCAACACCGCCGTGCGGTTTATCAACGACGTATTTTTGCAAGATGTACTTTTTTTGTTTTAATTGCTTTATGTCTCTCAACAGTGAGGTCTTTAGAGACGGGAAAGGATGGGGGCAAGGGATGGGAAGGAATTCGGCCATGGCCTTTTGAAGGAAGCATCCCGGCATATGCCTGGAGTGATTTGGGTAACCATGGAAACCCAAATCTGGATGCCCAGTCGGGGATTCGAACCGCCATCCTCCCGAATGCGAGGACAGAACGCTAACCGTTACACCACCACGTTCGGTATGTACTTTCAATTGCACAGAAAGCACTTACCTCAGTAAAACAGAAATACGTCATTGGGTTGCAGCTACTAACTGCAAGGCCAGTAAAATAACACGAAGGCTAGAAAAAATGTAACTGACGATTCAGTATTTGAATTTATTAACAACTAATTTTATTTATTGATGAAAAATGCCAGTTTTATGTTTTTACCCTGATGAAGCAACAGATATTTATTTGGGCCTGGAGGACTGCGATTCGATCTGCTGTCTGGCATCGAGGTTTAGTTTGTCCAGGCGAACACCCGAACGGTATCTTCCGAAGACCATGACCGAATTCTTAACCATTTCCTCATCCCAATCATCTACCGTCTCTAATTAAATCATCGTTTACGAGTCGCAAAACTCTAATAATAATAAAACTAATGCAATTTGTGAGGAAATATAGCCAGTAGTGTTAAAAATATATGTTATGTCAACTTTCAGAAATATTTGAAGATGCCTGCTTATATAAAAAAAAGAACTTCTCAACTGTGCATACATTTGTTTTCAATTATATGTCAAATTTTCCACTTCATTATCCTTAACAAACAGCAAAGCGCTTCATAAAATGTCTTTTTTAAATCTTCTTTAATGCGTTATATATTTATTTCAATTATTTATCATTAACATTAGAGTCATTTTGCAACAAGATTGTTTATGAATTTTCATGAATGTTTATATGTTGGTGAAAAATGTTCTGTATAATCTGTTTTGTTATTTCTGTTTTCCTACCGCGAATGTAAGTTCGTAGTTGTGGAAGTTTTGGTATATCTACCAAGGAATGGTCAATATTCATGAGAATAGGCACTTCGAGTTGTTAGACACAATAAATCTTTTCTCTCCCAATTTCTTTATCTAAGAGAGGAATTAAAATGAATACGTTATACGAAATAAGAGGCAAAATCAACAATATAGTGTGTGTGTGTGTGTACATTGTTCAAGACCGTTTTTCCTTCCAGCTACACTCCAAAATTTGAGGAAATCTCTCTACTAACGGTCGGAGCTGAAATGTTGCATAACACCAAAATGTAAAAAATTTACCAGTTTTCTTTAGCTTCAGGAAATGTTCTGTATATGAAGGGGAACTGAATTTATGCCGTAACTTCACCGTTTAATACACGCATCTTTACACCCGAAAATGTCTACATATGATATAAAAGATTTAAAACTGAAAAGCAAGAACTTTTATTTTTGTTTCAGGATGATAACTACTTGACTGCTGACCCGGAGGCGGTACAGAGGGAAATTTAACTCGAAAAAATAAAAGTATTCAGTGTAATTCCTACCATTGGGCGCAGTCATAAGAAGAGAGTTGAGAATTTTCTTTTGTTGGTAATTTCAGTTACTTTATTGTTGCACAGTTAGAGGTACACTTAATAAAGATTTATCCCTACTAAAACTATAGGTTTGCGTTGTCAAATCTGACGGATTTATTCATTACTATTAGTAGGAAATGCTTGTGGGTATTTAATATTGTTTACGCCAATTCATTCGCAGTTGTTCTGTTCCAGTCGTTTCATGTTCAATTACGTTCAATCCAGATTATATAAAGAATCTCATCAAGAACTCATAATGCTTGCTAGAACGGAATGAGATTATTTCGCTTTCCAACTATTGAAAAATCACTGGTGTAGCTGTTCACTTTTTGTTTTGAAGTAGCTTATCTTAAACAGTTTGTAGCGTATATCAGGAACTTGGCTACGAATAAACGCAGAACAGGGGACGTGATTTACGATTTGCTAATCCATCTGAATATCTTTAATTTCATCGACAGGACGGAGAGTTTGGCAATTTTTTCAATTCACAGGATTCATAACTCAGGTTTTGTGATTTATGGCAGAAGCCGGGAAGCGATCAGCTTCGAATGCGAACGACCGCATTAGTTTGCTGTCAGAAGTTCAGTACAGCTACTGAAGTAATGCGTAAAGAGAACTATTGGAAAATGTTGCAGACATACAAATAAAATTCAACATATACGCTGGAAACACACTGAAGCTTTAATCGACCGCTGATTTATTTTCAGGGCTGCGCAATAAAAATTTTATTTGAGAAAAGAGTATAGTCGTTGCAGAGCCTATGAGATACGTGTGAAAAGTAACGGTTTATCTGACCAATGATGATAACAGAAATTTTCCTAACTTTCCACTAAGTGCCTGTATTTAAGAAACACAAAAATATGGCCGGTCTCATGTCCAAGATGCTAAGACATCACAACAGTGTCTGTAGTTCGACGTGTGTTTAATTCTTTGGAATACAGGTGGTGGAAAAAATTTTGATCACTCTCTGCTTGGTCAGACTTTGATAGACAGTGTTTCCATCAATAACCCCCGTGAAGCGACAAAGCGGAATAGCTTATCTATCACCTTGTCTAGAGTAGGGATGTAAAGGATATCAGCATCCGCATCCGCAAGTGCGGAACTTTCACATGAAATCCTACATCTGCTTTAGCATCCGCATCCGCAATTTTTTATGCGGATGTGTAGCGTATGTATAGCGGATGTTTTGTTTAAATTGCAATATATATTATTCTTTTCTCTTTAAAAGAGATTCTTCCCATCGTTGCTTAGCTAACAACAAGGTGGTTGTTTTTTTCTGACGATCTTGCAATAAAAGTAACAATGACCTGAACGGTGTTATTACTTAAGCGACGAATTTACATGTTTTTACTTACATATAAAGTAAAGAGGCCTGTTCACAGTCCAACATATAGGACATATGTGTAGAACTACATTGTTATGTGCACACCCATTCACTATAATAGAAGGGCTTCAACAAAATGTTCCAAACAATCCTTTCCACTCATACTTTCTCGCGGCACACCATGAGTCCTTATCGCACACTCGTAGGATGTTTCCTCCAATAGCTTCCTCCAATATCTATAGCTTGTTGGACAGCAAGGTTGGTTGCCTGGGAGTCCAAGAACATCCAACACAACCTACACGTAATTCTGTAACCCCTTTCACGGACCATAAAGATTTTTTTAAATCGAAAATTGGATTATCGTAGGTCCAACATGTTGTACTGTGAATGCGCCACTATAGCGGCGGGAAGCCGGGTGGTGAGCACGGAACCAAGCGCGGTGGGTGAGTGTTAATCCTCCGGCTACGCATTCGGGAGGATGCTGGTTCGAATCCCCATCCGGGCATCCAGAGTTGGATTTTCCATGGTTTCGCCAAATTACTCCAAGTGAATGCTTCCTTTAAAATGCCATGCCCGAATTCCTTCCCGTTCCTAGCCCCGATCCTTTCTTGCCTCTAATTACCTTGACGTTCACGTGGCGTATTAATCATAACAAAAAGCGAGCACGGAGATGTGCAGTGGCGTGGCCTTGTGCTTGAAGCTTGAATTAGTCGAGCCATGAAATACGTAAGTTCATATGACAAAAATTGGTTTTTAGACGCGTGCGTAGTTATGTAAATAATTTAATTCACTTTTGAAATAATCACACTCTTTTGTTGTTGAAAATGAGGCAAAAATAAATCAATTTGGCAGTAATATCTAGAAATAGACTCGTCTTATGAAAAGACGATAGTATTCGGCATAAAATATATACTTATTGATTTTAAATTTATTTTTCATAAAATATTAAAATCTAAATAATTATAAATTTATTTTTATCCTCCGCATCCGCAAAATATCCGCATTCGTGGAAGTAAGCACTGAACATCCGCAAAGATGACATCCGTTACAACACGAGTCTAGAGAAATGAATTCTTGGCTCTTTTCGTAAGTAACGCATATACTTCTACTCAGAATTACGTTTCCCAGTGCATTCTTGAGTTACGGAGAACTTTTTTTTGACAAGAAAAGGTTCAAATCTATCTTTGGAGAAAATTTACTACCGACGAAGCGAAGTGTACTGCGGAGTAATATCGAAATGAACTCCCTATACTTTATGGGATTCTATACACAAAGGAGAACAGAGTCCTACTGCTAACGCTTCACGATTCAGAACGACTGTAGCGCACCTAAGCAGAACAAGTTAAATTTGTCTATGGTGTGTGTTTCGTTGATCCAAGATCGAATAATTAAAAACTTTGTAATATTATATTCTGATTGGTTTTCATAGAAATAAAAAAGAATTGGAAAAAATATTTTCTACTTGAGTGTGTGAGGTATAGATGTTTATAGCTCGTTAAGCAAACACCGAAGATAATTTTTTTTTCACATGTCGATTTTAGACTATTTCTGTTACCGTTTCTGTCACTAAAAAACTATTATCTAGGAACGTGAAATTTTCGCCCAATTTGGACCATCTCATATATTTAAACGAATAATAGTTAAAATACTTACATCTATCATAGTTCCTATATTGCATACAAAACAAGCAAAAGTTTTTATTTTAAGATAAATTTGCCTTAGTTTAATACTGTATTTCTCATGTTAAAATGCGTATCATACATTTTATTGGTGCTAGAAGTTCGAGCAGCACCGTGGCGGGGTTTTGGAGTCTTCGAGCTCACTGCGCTGCCTAATACGAAAATGTGTCAACAACTGATTTCTACCACTAGCGATTTCCTACTAAGGTCTTTAAATTACTAATTCTAATTGCGCTATCTTCGACTTTCACTTGTTCAGTTACTTAAATTATTGAGAAGATTACAGAATGTGTGGTATAAAGACAAGATAGTCTTATGATCCATAGTAACGGAAACCAAAATTTCTAATGGTTCATTACAAGCTGAGAATTTTTAAAATCGAAGAACGTAAATCTAGCCACGCCATAATAAAATATACTAAATCCAACTTTAAGTAATGTGCTGTAACCATGGATACCGAATAGAAATTCGAAAAATTCACACGGATGATTGATGAGAACGTATAGAGGACTAATGTATTTACTCAAGCTGGGAATTAAATGACTGAACTTAAATTGAAAACAACTTTAATTTTTTCTATTTCAGTGTAAGCGAAACATTATAAATTTTATACATTTTACGATAGCAATATTTAGCTACTTGGCAGCAGAATTTGATTTTACATGGGGAAATAAAAAGTTAAAGAAGACATGTTAATAATATTGTTATCAAAATAAACATGCTTTATATTTCCCTGAATTCACTTTTTGGCTCCTATCTTTTTGGCAGCTTTAAAGGAGTGAATACAAAATGCATCATTTAGAGATATTCCAATAAAATTATATCACGTGTTCAACAGAGTTCCAAAGGACTGTATTTCAAAACCACAAAAAGTGAAAAATAGACAGACTGGGTTCTAGATGACTAGGATAACCCAAGGGGATGAAGACGTAAACATCCCATGAAACATACTGCTTTGTATATGCTACTGGGACTCAAGCCGAAACAAAGTTCCAACAAAGTCATTCATGAAAGGCGAAACAAGGTTCTGATCTGGTGCAGGAATTGATCACCATTGATATTTTGTTAACATCAGGCCGCTTCTCGATAGAAAAATGCTCAGAGTTTGTCCTAATTGATGACAATGTGAGCGAATTGTCAGCATGTGTTCACCACTCTCCTCCTGATTGTTGCGCGTCCGTCACTAACGTGAGTGGAAACAATCATCTTCTCTCCTTCAGACGGCCGCGACAGTTCTGGTGTTGGTCTTTAGACAGAAAAACATTCTCGTTAGATGCGGACGCTAGGAGTCCATCTTACCATGGTCTGATGAAACGAATATTGACATCATCTACAAACATGATCAGATTCAAAATGGGCTAGTTGGTAATGAGCAGTTCGTTGCCTTTTCAATATTCTTGACAGCGTGTAAGTGAACGATGCTTCAACGTAAACGACCCGTAGTTTTGTAGGCCGCACCAGATCAGCGCAATTGTACAGACTTACACGCGCCAGAAGCGAACCCGCACCACTCTAGCGCACGGTTCGTGTTACACGTTGCCTAATATCGATTCAGCTACATTACAAAACGGCCAGTTAAGTTTATACATATCGCCTGCATTACTACCTGTCTTCACAGATTCTTTAACTTTGCTCAGCTGGCATCGCCACGCCACTACACGCACCTGTGAAGTTTACCAACTGCAACGGATCGAGGCTCGCCACCGCAGGCCAACACTGGCCACTATGGAAGCGGCCCGTGCGAGCTGCTGTAGCGCGACTCGCAGACTCACGGGCCGTGGCAAGCCAGCTTCAGGAATGCGGGGAACTCCAGCGCTGAGAACAAGTGCAAAAGTTCCCTTATGTGGGCCTGCTGGGAAGGCTGGGAGAGGGGGTATCCAGCGTGAGGAGGTCTGGGTGAGAGTCAGAAAGTGATAAGGTGAGGGGAGAGTCTGAGCATATGTAATGCTTTCTGGCACTGCGACCGGTGATGTCATTGTGTTAATCAGAAAGTAAGCAGAAATTAAAGTGTTGTTATTCCGTCATTCTCGGATAATGTGGACCTGAACAAATGTCGAATGCAAGAAATAAAAGCTTTCTGACACTGTCGGCTGTCAGCACATCTTCAGAAGCAGAAGTTGGACGTCCTGAGGACCGTAGCAAGGATTCAGGTACCTTTCAATCATCGGTGTGGTCCCTTGCGGAGGACGCTATCCCAGCGTTACAGTTGCGAGTGTTATCAAAATGTAACACATCATTTTAAACTAAACCAAATCTGAAGAATTGTTCCATAAATTGTTAACGGAAAAAAATCATTTATAGTCTAGAACAGTGGTTCCCAATTTTTTTGACCACGGAACCCTAATTGATCATACATTTTTAGGCGGATTTATAAGCATTAGCTGAAAAACCAATCTCGCATCGATAAGTCGTCACAAACGGAAGAAGAACCATGACAGCCTCCTCACAACGTGGTTATGACTCTTTTCAAAGAACATTTTTTTTTAAATTCTCGGGCGGAACACGGAACCCCAGGGCTCCGCGGACCACCATTTGGGAACCACTGGTCTAGAAGGCGCTTATTTTAAGATACGAATATTGTTAATGTTACACTCCTGAAAATTGAAATAAGAACACTCTGAATTCATTGTCCCAGGAATGGGAAACTTTATATACACATTCCTGGGGTCAGATACAACACATGATCACACAGACAGAACCATAGGCACATAGACACAGGCAACAGAGCATGCACAATGTCGGCACTAGTACCGTGTATATCCTCCTTTCGCAGTAATGCAGGCTGCAATTCTCCCATGGAGACGATCGTAGAGGTGCTGGATGTAGTCCTGTGGAACGGCATGCCAAGCCATTTCCACCTGGCGCCTCAGCTGGACCAGCGTTCGTGCTGGACGTGCAGACCGCGTGAGACGACGTTTCATCCAGTCCCAAACATGCTCAATGGGGGACAGATCCGGAGATCTCGCTGGCCAGGGTAGTTGACTTACACCTTCTAGAGCACGTTGGGTGGCACGGGATACATGTGGACGTGCATTGTCCTGTTGGAACAGCATGTTCCCTTGCCGGTCTAGGAATGGTAGAACGATGGGTTCGATGACGGTTTGAATGTACCGTGCACTGTTCAGTGTCCCCTCGACGATCACCAGAGGTGTACGGCCAGTGTAGGAGATCGCTCCCCACACCATGATGCCGGGTGTTGGCCCTGTGTGCCTCGGTAGTATGCAGTCCTGATTGTGGCGCTCACCTGCACGGCGCCAAACACGCATACGACCATCATTGGCACCAAGGCAGAAGCGACTCTCATCACTGAAGACGACACGTCTCCATTCGTCCCTCCATACACGCCTGTCGCGACACCACTGGAAGCGGGCTGCACGATGTTGGGGCGTGAGCGGAAGACGACCTAACGGTGCGCGGGACCGTAGCCCAGCTTCATGGAGACGGTTGCGAATGGTCCTCTCTGATACCCCAGGAGCAACAGTGTCCCTAATTTGCCGGGAAGTGGCGGTGCGGTCCCCTACGGCACTGCGTAGGATGCGACGGTCTTGGCGTGCGTCCGTGCGTCGCTGCTGTCCGGACCCAGGTCGACGGGCACGTGCACCTTCCGCCGACCACTGGCGACAACATCGATGTACTGTGGAGACCTCGCGCCCCACATGTTGAGCAATTCGGCGGTACGTCCACCCGGCCTCCCGCATGCCCACTAGACGCCCTCGCTCAAAGTCCGTCAACTGCACATACGGTTCACGTACACGCTGTCGCGGCATGCTACCAGTGTTAAAGACTGAGATGGAGCTCCGTATGCCACGGCAAACTGGCTGACACTGACTGCGGCGGTGCCCAACCGCTGCGCAGCTGGCGCCCTTCGACGGCCAACACTGCTGTTCCTATTGTGTCCGCTGTGCCGTGCGTTTGATCATTGCTTGTACAGCCCTCTCGTAGTGTCCGGAGTAAGTATGGTGGGTCTTACACACCGGCGTCAGTGTGTTCTTATTTCAATTTCCAGGAGTGTAAGTTTGTTATTACAAATAAGAATCTGAAATCCTTCCTCCAGTGGCTTCCATTTCTTGTACTGACAGTCCGTTATCTCTATTTGCAGCATAACGGTGGTGTGGTGCCAGGTAAGACGACTACATTCCGAGCGGCGTGCTTGTCGCCCGCAGGTAGCGAGTCAATCTGCGGGCTGGAGCGTGCGGAACGCCGCGTATGTCCGGCGGGTTGCCAGGCAGGCCGCAGCGCGGGGGTCGCCACCGCAGGTGTCCTGCACTCCGGTTAATCAGCAATGCTAACTCACTGCAGCCATGTAACGTCTTGCTGCCGTTCAAACGAAATTAAACTACGCGGAACAGCGACCTCACAAAAAATTGACAGTATTCTAGTCTGTGTAATGAAAAAGTATTAGCTAATTTTGTTTTGTATACGGCTTACGCCTCGTCGATGTCGATGCCATTTAGAGATTGGAAAGAATTGGAGGCAAGAAACGGGAAGGAATTTGGCCAAGTAGTGATTTCTGAAAACCACAAAAAACCGAAATCTGGGTGAATGGACGGCGATTCGAATCCGCGTCCTCCCAAATGTATATTCTTCAACTGTATATAGTTAATGATGTATGGTAATAATTTTGCGTGACGTAATGAATTTAGTGACAGGATTTATAACGCTGGCGTAACCTTCTTCTGTCGTTACCACATAACCCTACCTCGTTGTTTTGACGATAATTTTTTTTTTTATTCTTCAACATAACCTTAAATCTTATGAAATTACTCTTTTCGAGATTCGGAGTTGGATTATAAAGCTCCATAATACTCAAATTATACTCAGCTATGAATGTTGTATGTAATGATGACGTAGTGTAAAATAATTTCTGTCATTGAGTTTGTCTTATGTATCAAGCACGGTTATAATAAGTTGCTTACAGTCTAAACAAAACAGGTAGATAAAAACAAACATAAATCACCGATTCACAGAATGCCGAATTAATTAATCAAAATTTTATTCTTTAAATATCGTTAAAACTTCATTTGGTTTAATTAATAGTTATATTATTCATGAAAACTGATTCAAATGACATTAGACTATAACTATAAAGCAAATCTGAGTAATTAATGTTTGAAAACCTCCAGCAAATTATTACAAATGAACCTGGTGTCATTAAATTTTCAATGTATGTAAGCAGTTATGGACTCCTAGAGCTTTTCTACCGGATTATTTGTTAATAGCGCAAATGTGTATAACTATCTTAGTCCAAGGGCTTTTTTTTTTTTTTTTTTTTTTTTTTTTTTTTTTTTTTTTTTTTTTAACAGGGTTTTCACTCTCTATGTTCCCCACAGATATTTATAACATTAGGACAAAAAAGCAACTGGACTACAGAACATTCATGTATTGTTTTGCCAAAGCAGCATCTCGTATTTGGACCATGGCCGTTTTAAGAGAGACACCATGATGACGCCTTCGACAAAGGGAGTAGCTAGTTTGATCCCCGAAGGTGGAAGGAATTTTTATCACTCGGTATTTGGAGAATATGGTACAAACGGTGATGGTGCACAAATCATAATTAGTCAGATTATGTTTAAAAATTCTAGGTTAAAACAAAAACTTCTCTGCCGTCTGCATGACACGAGAGATCACGCCACTGCTCATGATGAATCGTCCGTTTGACACGGACGTTAAAATATAACGTTCTCTGGTGTTCAGCCCGATGGTGTCGCATAAAAACGTTTCGACATCTGGCTCTGCTGTCTTCATCAGGTGTCGGATCGCTTCAGGTGTTGCAAGCTCGGTGTCACCGCCTAGTCTATACGACACCATCCGGCAGAACACCAGAGAAGGTTATATTTCGTCAGTACGCCGGGAAAGTCTCCACCCAGGGCCGTTATACTTGGCGCCCTCATTAGAATTTTTTTTGAAGTGTGAGCGTGAATGGGCCAGAGCCTCGGTTCACCCTCCCTCCCTTCTTTCATCGCTCATCCACAACACAAACGACACACCACGCTGATCAAACACATCATCACAATCATCCAAATCTACAGTAACAATGGGTAAAGCGACAATAAATCACAACTTCACGGGATACAAATCCCAGAGGTTTTAAGCCCAGTAGCCACTATAATTTGTATTTCATAACTAGAATAAACCTAACCGACGTTCAGAACTTTCCTGCTTCAGATATTATAAGTTTTTATTTGCAGTGCATTCCCTACTTTTTAACCTTTGTAAATGAGGGAAAAAGCGGGTAAATGTAAGTGAAGTCTCGCGTATTGATAGGTAGGTACTATAATGACCTAAACACACATCTGGAATGTGGTAGATAATACGGCATACACTTGGCACAAAAATTAATGCCTGACACTTTTTCCGGTTAGTTGACAGCACTACACCGCCATGCCACCATGTCCCAAGCAGTCAAGTTGACTGCAGGTAGTTGTAAAGTCACCTGAAATTATTTTAGGAATTTATTTGAGGGTTTTGAGTCGTTTCTGGTGTATTTAGCACATGGCGTAATGTTTGGGGATGTCGTTAGTCAGACCGCGTGTCGTCGCTCTAGATCTATTGATACGGAGCGGACTGTAAGTGAATATCGTCTTGCATTGCTAGTTAAATTCATTGTTCATGTGGGGAGTAAGTGTTGGTCACTAAAAGAATAGTGAGCCAGAGAAAAATGAAGTTCAGTTGAGTGTTGTCTTGTCTTTCAGAAATTGTAATGTCTCAGAATAGAGTTTGAGTTCCAGAGTTTTAACTACTGTGTTGAAAGAGCGGTGGCTTCTGAAGTGTAGTCGAGGGTCAGTTTAACTTCAGCAGAATTCAGATGCGATTCAGCAGAGCTTTATTTCAGTTTCAGTTTTCGTTTTACAACCAAGAAGATATGTTTGTGTGGGGAAGATAAGTGAAAATTTAATGACTGCTTGATATTTAATACAATAGTTTAAAATAGTTTGTTATCGCTAAGGAAGCGACGTTGGTTGTTCAGAGAACTAAAGCTAGGTACGTTAAACTTGCCTCAAACATAGATACAGGGGGCGAGATTAGCCTGTTTCGCAACTCGTATGAATTATTCCGGAAAAAATATTTAGGGCTTTATCATCTAACTCGAATAAGAGTGTTTCCGTAACGGGCAGATAATATTTTGAATCAAACAGTAGAGGTCAGCAACTGATTAGAACAATTTGCAAAGTGGTGTAGCTAATTATGATTGTGTGTGGTGGATCTACTGATAATTTATTTTTGGAAATTAAATATCAGTCGATGTGCCTCTTTGGAAAATAAAGATCGGTTTAAAATATAAGAGTTTTAGACCATTATGAAAATTTATTTGGATTATCTCAGTTATTTTGGAAACCCTTACTGATGGTTTGTGGAGAAATCTGAATTTGCG
The DNA here is from genome assembly GCA_031002005.1 of Vandiemenella viatica. Lineage (NCBI taxonomy): Eukaryota > Metazoa > Arthropoda > Insecta > Orthoptera > Morabidae > Vandiemenella > Vandiemenella viatica. Next base: position 259,577,983 of record JARYHS010008074.1, read on the forward strand.
TGAAGACTCTATTGAAACAATATGCCGACCTTATAACACTTAGGCCTCCTTTAACCAATTAAGTGACTTGCAGAGTTCACAAAAGATCACGAGTGTTACATACCTCGAATTAAATTAAATTTTAATTTCGAGCGTTTTTTTAATATATGTTAAAGTAACCTCAAAATAAAATCATTTACTTATTTTTCTCGCAAGTTTCGAAGCATCTTCGATGTATATGTCGTTTAAATATAGCATGTGTTCCATATTACCGAGCGTGGTGGCTGTGCGGTTAACATTCTAGCCTCGCATTCGGGAAGACGCGGGTTCGAATCCCCGTCCGGGCATCCAGATTTGTGTTTCCATGGTTCCCGCAAATCACTCCACGTGCATGCCGGATTGCTTGCTTCAAAAGGCCAAGGCCGAATCCCTTCCCGTTACTTGTCCCCAGTCCCATCCCGCCTCTAATGACGTCGACGAGGCGTAAAGCCATAAGAAAAAAAAATGGTCCATATTGGACAAATCTTAATTGCCTAGGTAATAGTGCTTTTGAGATGGAAATAAAACAATTAAAAAATAGAGGTCCAAAATCAACGAATTTGATGGTCGCTTACGTCTTAACTGAAAAAAAGTGTGAAACCTCTAAACATCTCTACCTCACACGCAGGTATAGGAGTAAAAAATTATTTTTTTTTGGACTCCCTTTATTTCTATAAACAGCCTCCCTCTATTCCTTTCACGAATTTTTCATATTTTAAATTCAACTTTGAACATAATATTTGTGAATTTGAAGTGCCAGTTATGGAAATTAACCAGTACAGTTCTAAGAAACAAAAACTGAGATAGAAAAATAAAAACTCTTATTTATTTTATTAGTGTTTCCAATCTACACTTTATTTTGGTTTCATGATTTTATTTATTTATGGCTGCATATATTCGGAATACTTGGCACCAATTAGTAAAACTAGTACAGTCAGATTACTTCAACTGTTTGAGGCACCACAGCAATGACAAAGAAAAGTGAATTCTTCAGTGCAATCACATAGTTTTTCGTCTGGAAGTGTAATATGACTTTACCTTTGAGGTTTGAGTTTGAAAGCCACGTAATGGTCATCTTCTGTTGTAGAAATGAGAGAGTATCCGGCACCAGGCGGACCTGAGGCTCGCTCGGAGATGGACGCAACACTGATCAAAGAGGAGAAAGAGACCACAGGGCTGGCCACACAACACAGGCACAAGGTAAAGTGCCTCCACAAAGAGACTATCATTATTATGGAGAGACAGGATTGAACGAATCTTCAAGTGAACTTCAAAGGGAAACATCATGGCACAGGTAATCGCCGAATCTGCCTGTAGCTGTCTAAATGAAGATGTGAACCCTACCAGTAATGACAAAAGCTACATTTATTTGAAGGTTAAGGAAAGAATTTGATCGAGTTCTAAATGATCTAGAATCAAATAAGGCAGTTGGAATTTATAAGATTTCTGCAGAACTTCTGAAATCCCTGGGTGACGAAGGAATCGAAAGACTATTCAAATTGATATAAAAAATTTATGAAACAGGAGAGATTCCAACTGATTTCAATAGAAGTATTATCTTCATGCTTCAAGATTGTTAATTTTTAGAAACGCTATTGATTTAAATATTCTACCGTTCGGAGTTTATTAAAAATAATTTCTCGATAGTGAATATTTTTTCTAAAAAAAAACGCATTTATTTAAGTCGTTTCGAAAAGAATTATGGTACAGGTAAAATATGATGCTTCAAGCTTAGTAACTGCACTCCTGTTTTGATAGGGTATGTAACTCCTTATAGTTCTATGAGACTCGTATAACAAAAGCAACAAAGCGACCAAGCAGTATTTTTAGAAACTATTCTGATATTATAAATTCGTTTCATTTTATTTTTTCGCTGACAAATTTAGGTCTACGCATATAAATTGCTGTATATTTAAGGGTGGTATATGAAATATGTCAACTAATATAGAATAGACATTTTGCAAATGAAACTTGAGTTGAACTTCCTAGTCACACGTATATATATATAAAGTCATCAGGTAAGATGCTGTAATTTCCCTTAACGTGTTAAGATAGAACTGCTTTGAATCAAAACTGGAACATGAAAGAACTGTAATTATAGGTACGTTATGAAAAATAACACTGATTGCAGCAGCAGTTTGAAAGATATGTCTTAAAATTTGAGTCAATACTAAGGACATCATACACAATTACCGTAAGTGATTATTATTATTATTTTTATTGTTTTTCCAGGTCGTAGGTTTTCAAATAATCGGCAGCTATCATAATTTGTTTAGTTAGGAAATTTGTTTACAGACATTTCTAAAGTCATTGCCTAACTTATTACTTTGCTTATATTAGTTTTACCCTTTTGAACCTTCGCTTACTTTCTCGTTCTCTATGAAATACAATGTTCAATTACTAATTTTTACAAATTAACTAATGAAGATTAAGTAAATTTAATTACTTTTCGCATTAGAAATGTTTACCGTTAAGTGTTTCGGAACTCTAGTCATATAAGAGTGCTTTTTTTTAAATTTTTCAAAATTACATTCGTAATAAATGATTAAATGGCACTTTCCATAATTTGAAAGTACGGAAGATAAATATGAGAAAAATAATAGCTCAACGGAATATGAGAAAAATAATAAAGTTCGTTATTACTTACCAGAATATTAACAAGGGGATAAGCGTATGAACCTAACAGCCCGTGAATTCAAAATTTAATTTGTTTCCAAAAGTTTTAATGTCGTTGGTAATGAATAGCTACTTATCGATTTTCAAAACTGTAAATTGAATAAAATATAATCTAAAAGAACTACCAAAATTTAGAGCAATACCAACAACGAATGAAATGCATGTTGCATTATGCGTGAAATGTAACGAAGGAGACAATTAGCATTTCAGCAAAACACAACTACCGGTGGAAATTCCCCTACTTCTTCTCCCTCCCTTCCCCTATTCGCATTTCACGAATTTCTACCTTAATTTCCTCAGTGTTTCCAGTAAATTGTTTAGAATTTTTCTTAGCAATTTGTTCGAATCCAGAATATTTTTTTAACCCCCTTACGTCTGAAGTGCTAGTCTGTGATCGTCGTCATCTCTTTCCTTCCTCTCGCTGCTCATTCTTCTCAATGCACAGCAGGCCTACAGCAAAGTCTCATCGCCACGAAGTGATTCACACACTCCCTACACTCTCTTCACTTATTCCCTGTCTTTCAGTCACTCCTAATTGAGTAAAGTAAAAACTGTTCGAGACATTATGAAAGTAAAAACGGGAGCGCCATCGTGCAACAAAGATTATGAAAATAAAATGACTATATGAACTGTGGAATGAAGGAACTTTGTGAAATACTTAACAAACATTGAGCTTTATGTTAAACACATTCAACAATTATTGTGCTTTTATGTTAAACAAATTCGGGTACAACTAGATTTTTTTTAAACGGATGTGCAGTTTGCAACTTTCCACAGAACAATATTTCTGAAATAAGATCAGCTAATAAATAATTTAAGTGAATAGTGTTCCAATTTCCCACAGAGGTTCTGTGCTGTGCAGCAATGGCATGATTATTTATATTTGCACATTTCACAATGTCTTCGAAAGGATCTTTAAGTCATTTTAATTTTTTAAAAAGAAAAGATTGAATTTTCTAATCTTATTATTGACGTACATTTTCTGGTTCAACAAACATATATATATTTGTCAGTGGTTTGCTGCAATAACAGGAACGCGAATCAGGAGTTCGCTATCAATCAAGGAGCAGTTAGGAAGAGTTTCCGCAATCTTCATCTGCACCGGAAAGGCGATGCAGTCCTCAGCTCTAAAAGGTTGAGGGGAGAGTAAAATATTCACACACTTTATAAAACTTTTTATTATAGCTATAAATATGTCTAGAACCGGAAGTTAAATGAGAAAAAATTTATGGTGGAGGAGGCACTCTTCCTAGCAACTCCCGGGGGTAAAAATCATCAGGATGTAATCTGAATTTGGACGTCACAAAAAGCGTGAAGAATTAAATGGAATGTGAGAAAGAATTGGAAGCTTATACAAGGTAATAAAACAACCAATTTACAGTAATGGTTTAATGATAAAATGTGAATGCATTTCTAATAAAGAAAGAACGTTCTTCTCAACTTGCTCCTGGTATATCAGTATTGTCCGTCAGTTCTTCAGTGAAGAGTGTAATAGAACACTATGTTTCGAACGCATGAATTTCTTTGGAGAGTTTATTCTAGATGAAATACTTACCATATGATCTTTAATTACGCATTTTTTTAAAAAAAAAAATATTGAAAACAGGTTTTTCTTTCTATTGTCATTGTTAATTACGACAGAGTATGTTCCAGATGGAAAATATCCCCACGCATCTACTCTAACATTACAAGAATTTTTGCTTTAAATTCTTTCACTGTTTAGTTGATTTGTTAAACAGTTCGCACGGTAGTTTATTCAAGATCATAATTGCCATAGCTACAGATTAAATTATTCCGATTACTCCTGAAATCTTGTACTAATATCCAGTCATGATAATTTCTTTCTTTCCAATTACAGTCTTCTCTTTGGCTGGTTTGCATGCCAAGGTGAGATGAAATGTGTTGGTTTCCGATTGCATTCCCCAGTGTGAAAGTGTCCAGTTTACTATATGCGGAAGTGACTGTGATAATTTAATGTGTTGTTTGCATTGTGATTAATAAAGGAAAGGAGACAAATGGTGAAACCCGATGCCAGAGCATCCAAGCCTAGTCTTCCGAAGGGGCATGAGGCGCTCACTAAGTATAAAAATCCATTAGACGGGCGAATTAGAATCAACACCGGCGTATGATGTGACTTTTTTAGCGAATGCGAAGTTTAGAATAAAACCACGACTTTGGTTCATCATCTGGTGATTAGGAATCGTGTACCATCACTTCTACTACTCGCTGGCCAAGTCACAAACGATGGAAAATTTCTTCCACAACAGGTCCTCGAACCAGTTAACTCGAAGACGAAGGCCAGTTCTTAAGGACCTCTACTTACTAGGCAGTTTCCTTGTACTCGCTAAAGTTAATTACAAATCCGAACTTTTACAAATGCGTAAAATTCCCAGCTCTCATCTGGTAGAACTAATTATTTCAGCATTTTTCTTTGCCAAGATTATGTTGCACGGCGTAGACGACAATTTTAAATATTTTGTTTTCTAACGCCGCTAATGCTTCAGGTTAAAAAATGACAAATGTGAAGAAGAAACTTGTTATGCATGTTTAGAACTCTGTGAAGAAGTCGTTAAAATCAAGTTGTGTGTTGTTACAAAATATTTTAAGGGTTCTTTATTCAAAAGGCATCTGGCGAAATAATCTGAATTGATGCAAAAAAAATCAGGTAAAATAACTACTTCACTCTTAATTTCCGGGCTGAAAGGGCGTGATCGATAAGTACAACTTTCCCCTGACGTTTCGTCTTCAACTGCGGAAGACATCCTCGGAGGCTAAGCGGCAACTGCAATAAGGGCACGAAGGAGCGCCGTATATATGGTCGGTGTAGAGGGCGCCTCAACTGCAATGAGGCCACGAAGGAGCGCCGTATATATGGTCGGTGTAGAGGTCGCCACAGTCTGGCGCCCTCTACACCGACCATATATACGGCGCTCCTTCGTGGCCTCATTGCAGTTGCCGCTTAGCTTCCAAGGATGTCTTCCGCAGTTGAAGACGAAACGTCAGGGGAAAGTTTTACTTATCGACTACGGCCTTTCAGCCCGGAAACTATGAATGAAGTTAATACCGGCCGTGAAAGCCTACATTGTAAAATAACTAGTTTTTTTTAAGATAGTATTGTGCCACATCTCCATACTAAAACTAGAATATCCAAAAATATGATAAAAATAGAAAGTAAACAGGTCGCAACTCATTTTCAGCCGGCTGATCAACAGTGTTGAATCTACAAGAAAGAGTATTAAGTACAGTGTAGGACAAACATGTGTTCCTACAGTATGAAGACAGGGAACACTGTTGGTAGTATTATTATTATCTTGAGGTAACGGACGTAATCGAAATTCTAGCCATTCGTCAATTGCAATACCTAAGATTCGCCTCATTTAGGCGCAATTTAACTGCGGTCTGCGCTGGAGTACTCGACTGCGGAACTTGGCTGAGGTCTAATAAGTTTTTGCCGCCCAATACCGGAATTTAATGGACTGTAATAATGGCGACTTTCATTAGATGGCGCGAGGGGCTCCAATATCGCGTGTAAACACTCTGGCGAAGTTTTAAAACTAGAACAACTTGACGGCTCCGGTAATGAAAGTAGCTTATTGTGGAACTCGAAGATAACTTTGAGCTCTGGATAGGGAAGACTACTGCAATAGTTCTTCGAATGACTTCTATATAAAAAATAAACCCACAGATATTTTGTAATTATCTGTTTTTCAGTTTGGACAGATTTTAAAGCGCGCGTAGATGTATAGATGCATATACTGCTTTATGCACCCACCTTAATCATCGGTCTTAGTTAAGTCGGGATTACTCGTTTTGATGATCGTTATTTCGAATCCGGCCCTGCCTACGAGTGCTTTTAAAAAGGGTTGTGTTCATCGTGTGGTGTACAGCGATGATTTCATCTAGTAAAGACATTCATAGCTCTCTGGTTTTGATATTTCTATTTCTTTCTGCTGCTGTTTATTTTTATAAACATATTGTTTTTGCTAGTTTCAATTAGTTTTGCGATTATTATTAACAAAAATATGAAATGAAAAGTTTTAAACCTATGAGATGGCCAGTTGCCTACATTCTTAAACATCAACTTCGAAAGGTAGTTGGCATTAAATTCCTAAAATGATTTTGTAAACGCATATATTATAATTTTAATGGCATATCCATTTCCCGAAAAAAATAAATTGTCTATTATTAAGTGTTTATACAAATGCTTAAGTTGTATTTCGATACGGCCGTGAAAATTATGTAGATCATTTGTTTACTTACGGTTTTCACATTTCACACAAAAAAGAGTGAGAAAATCAGTACTAACTGAAGTATTTACAAAAATTAGTCTCAGGTACAAAGTCTAAAACACAAAAATTCTTCCATATATAAATTAATGTACTACTACGACGACTCATAATTTTGTACATCTAGAAACTCCCTCATAGTTCAGATTGTCTTCTGTTCCCTAATTTGGAATTGAAAATTCGGATTTGTTCGTTTAGTTTTTGTCATGATCATTGCATACAACATTTCAATCTAGAAGAACCGGCTAGTTTTATTGAACAAAAGTGAAAAGTGAAGATACTAAGTAAATAAGAGTAATAAATCATTATGTACCTGGAATATCTACTAAAATATAATCTCTCAAAGAAAATTTAAAACATTTTCAAATGTTGATTTCAAGACCTGTAAAATTATTCTCAATTTTGAAACTATATAAAAAGTTTTAAAGCATGACTGCTCGTTTAAAAGCTGTTAGACATATCTTGTGGCTGAAAATACGAACAAAGGTTGAAAGCAAGTTAGTGCGATTAATAAACTTTTTTTTGTATCACGTATCTATGAATTATACTTTCCATTATGTAAGTATCATGTGAGTTTCTTCAAATGAAAATGCTTTCACTTTTAACTGATGAGCTCCAGAACTAAAAATAAGAAAATCTATTAGTTTAGCGAAAGAATATAAGTGCACAAACCTTCGTGTATTTTACCCACCATTAGATAAAGATTTAATTTTTGTTTACTATCAATGCTTTTACAGAATATGGAAAATTACAGACAAATTAATAAGGATGTGGATTTAATAAAACTATCTGAGTGCCAAGTGCTAAACACGCTTAAAATATGACATCGATGTAACACTTTTGAAATTTCGTGAGCGAAAATAATTACTCAATTCACGTGGAATAAAATCATTATCTGCCAACAATAAACGATTCTTTATTTAGCAGATTATTATGAATCTATAATCGGCCTTCGATTGAATCTAATCACTGTTGCTCTCGTCTGCAGTTTTGTGCCACCTCCCAAGTTTAAGGTACCCAACACATATGCATTAAGAGGAATATTTAAAAGAAAGGCGAAGAAATAATAGACCTCGAAAAATATTTCGTGAAATACGAACCATTATTAAGACTGCAGCTACGTATCCAACAAACGAATTTTAATTAGTTTTCATGGTATCGTGTTCAGATAAACCATTCGCAGTCAGGCAGACACAGTATCTAACAATCAGGAAAACATACATGACCATTACTGTATTAAAGTACTTTTCGTGTCAGATGAAGAAAGTATAAACAGTCGGTGGAGATGCTTTGTCGGTACGGAGAAGAAGATTACGTAATTACTTACTTACATAGAAGGGATCTACGGAACAACTTACTGCAAAATCCACTTAAATTCTTTTTTAACGTTAAGTCTAATTCGTAATGCCATTGCCGCTGCGGCCAGGTATTTTACGGGCTTCGCTTTATCCAGATGAGATACGGTTCAGATTTCAGGTTAAGCTGTAGGTCCAGCCGCGATAGAGGGAATTCACAAAAAATCGAATCTCTGCCATTCGGTGGCAAAACTACCCGTCAGGGTCTCCGGCCGATAAAAGCAATGTACAGAATATCACAAAACTCTCAACTGTCTCACAGTGCAACGAGGCAGAACAACTGCAAGAATTTTGTTTGCCTATAACAGTACAAGAACACTAAAATTAGGAATTAAGAGAGTTCATCCATAAAGCTAAATGGGTCACGAATCAGTGGCACATTAAAAATGAAATTTTTTGCCACATGGAGCACTATACAGTGTTAATACAAAAGTAAGTTAACACATAGAATTTTTTTTTTTTTTTTTTTTTTTTTTTTTTGTACTTTTCGTGTCGTCGGACCTGCATTTGGGTAGGACATTCCAACTACAAGAATATGTTTTGTTACACCTCGTATATATATCTCTGAGGATTAGTCTTATGCCAGAAACATACAAGATGCTAAATCCTGATACTATGTAGCTCTATCGCCAAATTGTGTGGCATGGAAATATCCATAAAGTCAAGGAATCATGTCAACTAACGAAAAACTAATATTTCAGTAATTGTGCTTTGGATTAAATAAGATAAATTAAAATCCGACAGCAGCCTCTGTGTCTGAGAAATTAATTAAGAAAATTAATAATTTTATCCCGCCTCTGATATGCGTACGCAGAGGCTGACTTCGTTAAGCACTTCATATGTGGACCAACCTTACGTCTCGTCTCAGGTATACAAAATTTTTGCTCACTTCAGTGGGTCTGATACGCAAGTGTATTGTGAACACTAGCTCAATTGTCCCTAAACTTCCCAATACGTTAGACCAAGGCTGCCCAATCAATTTTGGAGATGGGCCGCAATTTTGATTCTAAGTTAGCCTATGAGCCCCATAATACTTACCTGTAGTTACAACAGATATTTAGAATTAAAAATGATATAAGTAACACAATTTAATTACCATCAATGAGACCTTTGCAGAGATTTTTTTTAAATTATAGTCAAAAAATCAAAAAAAATCTTAGTAAGGCCTTTGCAGAGGTGTTTGAGCTAGCACATTCTAGACCGCTGCTGTTAGAGGGCAAATTCAAATGAAGTGGTTGGCCACTTGGTGAGGTTGGCAGCTTTGCGTTAGACCATTTTTCACTAGTATCTAGATACCCTTCTTGTTAAAACGATCGCTCCCTTATGTGTCCATCTCTTCGTATTTCTCGCACGTAAGGCGGTACATCTGGTAGAATTCTTTGAACTACTAGAAACATGTTAAGTAGACTGTGACATTGTAACGAGGAGAGAGATAGTTCACAGGAGTCAAGTGTACCGATCCCCGTTAACTGGAGCCAAGTACGCATTCATAGGGGAACGGGACGCAGGGTCTGGCAGAGATGCGCGTGAAACATCAAAGTGCTGATGTCAGATGCAGCGCTGTATACAGTGCACAATGGGTGGCAACACTTTTCTTTACATCGAATGAGTAAACAACAGTCTACGTCTTTGCTATAAGGGAACATTTGGCCCAGAAAACATATCAAAACAAATGTGATATAATCTGTGACGAGATGGAAGGAGACTATAAGCTGAGGTTATTCGATCATATAAGTACCGTAACGTCCCTTGGTGACGGGAAATTTATGCGTGTGAATTCCACGTTTCTTTGGCATCGGCGAGAGCCAGGTGACTCATATCTGCGTTGAAAGACCGAACGATTTATGGCAAGCCGTAAAGTTAAAAGCTTTACGCTCTCAATGAAATTCAAAGAACAGTATAGGGCATGTGCCGAATGGAGGATTTCCTGGTAGAGTAGAAAGTTGAAACTAGAGAAACGATGCTTCGGAGAAAAAGTCAGGTTGCGGAACACCTCTGTTGGGAACCAGCGAATCAAACAGTGTGTTATGAACTTTTAGAAGCCGTAAGTTTTTTATGTTGCATGAGGAGCCCCAATTGAGATCGTGGAAGACCCGCCAAACTCTGCGACTCGCTAAAATTTCCCGCGTCTGCTAAAACTCCGGAGCCTGCAAGTTTTCAACGGGGCGAACAAGCGGGAGAGAAGACATTCTGTTTCTGGCCAGCAAACAATCCGCACCGGCGCACCCGGGAGATTGCCGGATAGGTCACTACCTGCGGGGAGCTACCTCGCCAAGTGGACGACACCAATGACCTTGCGCCCAGCTGATCTACAGGGTCCGTGAAACTCTGTTTTATCCACACCTCATCTGCTACGGTAAAGAACTCCGGCTATGTATAGACACTCTTGCGTCATTCAACCCTAGGCAACGCTCTGAGATGTGAATCATGCTCTAAATTGTTCAAAAGAAACTTTTAATATTCAGTTCTTGTTCAATAAATCAATCAATTTTATATTCAAAGAAAATAATAGGTGTTGTAAACCCTGCTTTCAATAACTTCCTTTTCAATGTATCAGTATATCATTTGAATAGATGAAGATTTGTGTGTTTTTTTAATGATAATTTTAAAAGTACAATTGCTTTGATTAAAAGTATTTTAGAATTGGAATGTCGCTTCTCTCGGATAGAGAACACCTCCATTCTTGGCGCCTACCCGGGATTAATTTTGCAAATTAACTTATTAATAATACATCTCATAATTTTATTTTAATTTTCAATAACGTCTTAAAAACCAGACCATAGCAGTACGAGGTACTGAAATACATAGCAGTATGGCTTTAAGGTATGGTGCAACCATGACAGCGAAGTTAACATTGGTAACAGATGCGATAGAACAGATCACACGGAAGTCAATTAAAGTAGACACACAATTGATACTAAAATAGTCAAACCTGTCAATCAAATAACGGTTTTATTTTACTTTGTACTGAAATTGGATAATGCGTACGGTTATTCTATATAGTAAATGCCTGTTGTGTGCTTCAATTAAAATCAAATCAAGCTATTCCTGTAAAGAGAGGAGCTTCAAATACTGTGGTTGCACCGAAATCTACGACTCCATGGTTGATACGACACTGGAAAACACAGTAACACAGTAATTAGTAAGCATATTTAAAAGCACTCGACGTTACTTTAAGAAGTTCTGTCTGGACATATCTATTAATAATATGGCGGTAAGCAGTACATAGGACAAAACACACACTCGTCCCAGCTGCTGATGATCAAGATATCCAGACTGGTTCATAACCAACAGAAAATTCAGTTACCTTTGAAGGCAATTCGACTTCATAGTTTTATTCCTAGCTATTTCAAATCTCTTTGATGAAAACGCCTCCTCAAAATCATTCCATAGTACCTTCCCTTTTGCTATTCTCATTCATTCATTCATACAGCAATTCGTTTAAGAATATCAAATCACCTGATGCACGTGCGCCCTCTTCTCTGCTTCTCTTCTTCATAATACAGCTCAATTACTATCGTTAGCGAATTTCTTTCAAATCATTCGAAACGTTCTTAAAACTTTTAAGTGTTATTAATATTCTAAATGACTATGAAAATCCAGACTCATTTTTCTAAATGCCGTCAGGACAAAATAAAAGTAAGTCTAAGTAGACAGACAGATGTGTGGTTAAAGATAATTCTTAATTGATTTCCATCCTACAGACTCAACTTCGATGTATGGGAAAGTTCCCCTTCACCTTGCAACCACACCAATATTCATACGAGCAGTGGCGTTTGCAGTATAAGTTCAGTTGGCCTTCTCTCCGCCAAACATCCAACTTACTGTAAGCACTGGGAAGCCATCTGCATCTCGCTAAATGGCGGAGGGTTCAGACCTCCTGGATGAAACCCAGGTGATAGGGAGCTCAGCCTCTGCCCAAGCAATTTAGCTCGGATTTCGTTGATGGGCGGTTCGAACCGAAAGTGTTGGTCTACTGCAAGCAATACAGTGGAAATACGAAGAGGCGCGTAATACCCGGTGATACGAACGGTGCGAAATTATGCAAGCTGAGGTTGGATGCACTGTTATAAGTGGTAGCAGAGACCAGCGAGATCCTTGCAAAATTCTTTTTCGATTTGCTCTCTGACGAATTAAATTAAAAAAATTATACATATTTTTTTTCCTTAGGTTACAAGCGAAAATAGTCGATAATTATGAGTAAAGCGAAAAGGACACTTACGATATTAACAACATGAATAGTTGATGACGAGAAAAATGTTCGTGAATGATGATTCATATTCATGAATCCATACAAAGAAAAAACTGAAATTTCTACGCAGCAGTGAAATGAGAACGTGACGGTTGCCTCGGCATCACCATATCACGTGACGAGAGTAAGACCAAGCAACAACGGTACAATCAATACAAGCTCAAAAAGCGCGAAGGTACATTGCAACAATGTTAGTAACTATAGCATTCACAATCGCAAATGTCGTAATATTTGTGTCACTGATTTTTTAAGAGCCAACAACGACATCAGCTAATAATAACAATTCCGTTTGGTCGTAATGACCCGGTGACAGGGTTTCTATTGACTGTGCATTCCGTCCCAGTCGTAGCCGCCTTAACCTAACCCGACAATCCTGCCTGCCGGGTACAGGGGACCTACACTTTAATGTGGAATCCGAACCACGGAAGCGTTCTGGCACACAGCACATTACACAACAAGCTGTGCCAGAGGTGAAGGCCGGGTTAAGTGATCATGAAAATCCCCGCCGAATTTGGGATTCGAACCGGGGACCTTTCGATCTCCAGTCAGACGCCTTAACCACTGAACCACCAGAACGCTCATAATTTCGTGTGGTCGTAGTACCTGGTGACAGGGTTTCTATTGGATGCGCATTCCGCCCCTGTCGTAGCCGCCTTAACCCAGCCCGGAAATCCTGCCGGGTACAGGGGATCTACAGTTTTACGTGGAATGCGAACCACGGCACATCTGCTTAACTTTCGTGCTCGGATCCACCCATATTAGTATTTGCGAAAATTGCAGCATCCAGAAGGAACGGTCTGAATCACTAGAAAATCGGATGATGCGTAGGACAGTGGAACCGTAATAAGTGATTAAGACTGCAGAGAGATGCTGGTGGATAGGTCAGGTCAGTGTTACGACACGCTCAGTCAGTGCAGAGCCATCAGACGAAATGGAAACGTGTAAACAAGTGCTGGTACGCCTCGTCGACTGCAAAGGGTCCAATATCAGCATGGGAGTGGCAGAATCATTGGCCGCTAGGAAAAGAGTTTGTCGTACCGTGACACTGCGGCTCGTACAGAGTACTCTGCTACGACAAGGAAGGAGTGAGGATAGAAGAGATTCGTTCACAACGACGAGCAGGTACTGGACCACACATCGTGAACACAGCAAGGGTTACCGCCAGATTGCCAGCTTGGCTGTAACCGACAGAACAGCTTCGTCCACAACTTGACGTTGGAGCAATGCAACGGACATGTCTGCTTCGACGGTTCGATGCTGTCTGCTAAGGGCTGGACGGGTGGCTCGGATGTCATTGCGTCGGCTTCCATTTACCAGAAATCGACAAGGTCTCTGACTGCAATGGACGACACACATACGACGTCACTGGCGTGCTCAGTGGTAAAATAAAGTACTTTCCGACGAGACCCGCTTCAATTTGCCCTATAGTGAAGGCCTAATACGTTATAGACGCTACCGTAGTGAATACAATCGAGCACATTGACTTTATGAGTGACATAGCGGACAAACACCAATTGTGATGGTTTAGAGCATCATACCATGTATTGAGGGTAATCTGAACAACAACCCCTGCATCAGGGAGATCTTATAGCCTGAGGTACTGCCTCTCCCGCAGACAGCTCCACATGCCATATTTCAGCAGGGCAATGCTTGGCCACATATGGCGAACAATGTGCAATCCTTCTTCGAAGAACGACGGGTACCACTGCTTCAATGTCCTGACATGTCGCCCATTCGACATGTGTACGATATGGTCAGTTGGTAAATTTTTTGTTCTGATTCTTCTACAATCACTGTTGATACTTTGTGGACGCGCCTACAAACCACGTGGTAGTGTATTCCCCAGCAGCAAATCCAGGCTCTCTTTGATTTTTTTATTTAAATGCCACAACGTCTAGAAGCTCGTGGTGGCTTCACATCGTACTGAAATCTCACGGCAGGAGTGCATGTATAGTTCTGTAATTCTAATAATTTGTATATTGTAGTGTCACTAATCTGCGTAATATATTTGATTGTAATCACATGTTTCTTTCTTAGTTCTGCAATTTCGCATAACAGTAGTGTACACTACAGAATATTTTCATGCCTAGTACCAGTCTCTCTTCTCGCCAGTACTTACCACCCTATCTCAGGTAAGACTCCGAAATTCTTCTTTGACTTCAATATCTATATCATCGCCAAACCGGAATTTCTACGCTTCATGAAGAACACCTACTACCTAGACTGCGTCTTTATGACGTACTTGCCTGAATCTCACATTAGTCAGGCACATCGCCGCTGAGACCTTACGTTTTGTATCATACGTGTATCATTGTCATTCAGTCGTTTGTACACAGCACTGTCATAGAATGTTAACGGCTGTTATCGTGAAGATTTTTCTTCCGTACGCACAGGATACAAACAAATTTCACACAGCTTGTAATGAAACTATGCTACGCTATGTTTAGAGTAGGGTTGTAATCAGAGATGAGAGTACACTGTTACCAAAAAAAGCAACAGTATAGATATAGTATAGTTTTTTGAAGGCTCTGAAGCATTAACTTACCTGCAATGGTTTAATAATAATTACGATAAAGAGTTCATTATGATACGAATCCTTAGTTCTTGAAGCATCTATTACTGCAAATTGTTCAGGGAGTTTCAACATGGAGGAACGAATACGAAATGAAGTCATATTCTTAAATCTGGGGCCAAATCAAATAAATCTACCAGGAACAGTTGAATTCTTAACCGCGAGTTTTTCAAATACCTTGAGTTCATTTGAGTCGCTGTTCAGAGGGTCTTGCAGCAATAGCATTATCTGTGTTGAATAACATTAAATTTCAGATTTCACTTGACAGCAAAAGGCCAATTTTCTCCAGGTATCAATCTGAAAGGCGTCTAAATGAAAACAATATTGCTGCTGTATTATTAAGTAAAATAAAAGCATTCGATCGGATGAAACGAGTTATAGCTTCTAAAACCTATAACCACGAATAAGACAACAATGAACCAGCAGAGGAATTAAAATATTCAAAAATGATTTGTGATGTATGGTAATTCTAAGGAAATATTTAAGGTTTCAACAATCTAAGCGCTATATTTAAGAATCAGTTGTTTTATTTCACAAAAGTTAATAAAAATGGTTTGAAAACAAATTCTGGGCTTATATTACAGCAACGTGTATACAGATTTTCGAGGAATGTGTTGTCATCAATTTCAGGCAGGCGTTAGCTATTCCTTTGCTATTTCCATTTGAAGATAAGAGTCTACTTCGTTCATTTCACGACTGATGTTGAGTTACGTGCTTTACTTTTACTAATATATTTGACTGCTGGACAACAGGGATTAAAATTCCATTAAGGCCGACGATTCGTCTATGTAGGGGACGTCATTCTTTCTCTTCCAGCATGCTTTGACGGAGTGTCTTGAGAAAGATCACGCGGTCAGGTAATAGTGCTGTCCGAGTGATCTGAATGGCGTTGTTGTTTCGAGTGCTGAGTGTTTAAAATATCGGAAACACAGTTAGAGGAGGAGTGTGTAGAAAAGGATGTGAAATACGCTTGTTTCACCAGTATGAAATACACGGATATTTGGAGGGTAATGGTAACATTTTATTTGACTTCATTTTATGAAACTAGCAATGAATAGTATTAAAAAGTGATTTATGATTGCAGTTCCTAGTCTTGCACAGTTCTATAATAATCATATGTGATTAACACGTAAGTTAGGGGAACATATATACTTGATCAAGACAGCTGTATAGCCGATGATGGTAAAGAGTTCTATACTGTTGGTTCAATATTTATCTCTAAAACGAAACCTTATATTTAGCTTTCAAACGGAATCACAGAATAATTGTAAATAGTTCAGGGAAATAAAGTAATTTGGCTTGTGATGTGTAAGGAATGAGCTCCGCTCCAAAAATGTACGTGACATTTCTAAAGGTGGGTTTCCTCAATGGCTTTCGCTAACGACAAATTGGCCTCACTGGAAGGTTAGAAGTAATATCAATGAGAGGTACGAAAATCGTAAATAATGTAAAACACAATTATGTTAAGTTACGTAAGTTTGTCAACTTTATTTTAATTAGAATTTAAAGATAGATGTAAACAAGAAAAAAATTTAATCATTCTTTTTTCGGTCCTATCACTCAATTATTTCTTAATAGTATGTAGAAAAACTGGAATTGCATGCTTCCGTGGTCATTTGCTGGGTAGCAACTGCATCGAAAATCTTGTGGTTGATTACTATCGATTCACCGTAGCGGTGTTATAGTATGCCAGACAGAAGCACACTTGGCTCAGTGGGATTACGATAAATGTCTTGGTTAAAAATTACATATTTACGTCATTAGTTAGTGGTGTGCTGATTCGCAACATTATGTTAATTCGTATCCAAAATGTTTCCAATAATAGTTGCATTTACAGCAACATTCCTATGTAAGAGTTTTTCAGTAATAACACGTTATAACAGCTAGAAACTTAATACGAGATTACGGTTCCTTGTGAACATCATAGTACGAAATTACTGTTACAGTTATCAGTATTATATAATGCTGTTTAACTGCTGTTGTCCATGTGGTTACACAAACTGGAGAAATAGCAATTCATTTCATATTTGTTAAAAAAAAAAATTAAAAAAAATGCTGGAAGCGAAGATTGATACGATGCTCTTTATACTTTACAATTTATTTTTGATATTCCAGAATATCACATAAGGAAAATACGAATCTGACAGATAATTTTTCTTCTGAAACATTCTCACTATCGTGAAACTGAGCCATTGAGTACGTTGAATACAGAGAGATATGAAAAAATGTTTCCTTTTAGATCGTCTTCTGCTAATACGCATTTAAAACGTTTCTCAAAGAAAACTCGCAACACTGCATGCTGCAGCCTACTAACAGGGCCCTTCCCAGCTCTTTCTGGCGTAAAAGGAGCAATTAGGGCTGCAAGTGGCCATTTTGCGGAGAATCCGTTTGGAGGCACTTTAAAGTCCTCGTTAGAATGGAATTTAAATGTAGTGCTCGTTTTGACGTTCTTGACGCTCTCATTATTTGGCGGTAGCTTTCAAAGTAACAAGATGGTGGAACTGGTTAGATTAATAACGAAGACAAACTCAGAGGAAGAAGATAACAAGCCACCTGAAATACTGAGCTACAAATGTTTTAGTTGTCTGATGTTTTGCCTTAAAATTAAAGACACATCGTTTTGAAGGCAACAAACGTTCCCATTATTTGTATGGCTCAATCAATAATTTCAGTGTTGATACTGTTTGTGGTTCGATGTAGACAAAGCTACTTGGTGTATGATCTTATTTTGGTTAAAGAAATTTATGACGAAATCTCTTAATCAGAGAGACATAACTTCAGTCTTGTCGTGTGATACAGACCTCCATCTTTTCCCATCCCAAGCAGTTACCATAATCGCAATGTATACTTTATAAAATATATCCTGATTTATCAGCTTCATGTATTTTAATCGTGGTCTTCCCCTATTATTCCTCTCTTGCGTAATTCTCGCCACGATCAAATTATCTTAAATATGACCCAAAAACCTGTCTCTTCTTTATGCAAGACTCTTCAGTGAAATGCTCTCCCCAGTCAACATTTTCAAATCATGTTAAATTTGTATTTTATCTGTCCATTTAATTTTAAAGTCTTCTTTATCACCACATTTCAGATACTTCAATTTTCTTCCTTAAATCCAAGCGTCTCTCGCGTAAGTGTTGTAATTCTAATAATCAATTCTAGAATTTTTTACTAGGTCCTAGCTTCATCTTTATTATTAAAGGTATTATCTATTTGTAGAATACTCGACACTGCCTATGGCATCATTCTTGCTTGATTGTTCATTGTTATTTCACCTCCTAAAATAATAGAATTCTATTACTTTTTGTAGATCTGATTTTTAAATTTGTTTAATATTATTATAATTTTGTTACACTTAATGACTTTTGTATTTAATTGTTTTACATTTATCACAATGTTTCCAATAAATTTTTTCATTTCAAAATACTCACTCTTACCTGATAACAGAACAATATCATCATAGAAAAGTAGCATACTAAATGTTTCTAGTGTTCCACAGACAAAATGGCTAAAAACGGAATGTTCGTCTGTTTCATAATTCCGCCTATTTTCCACTGATTGTGATGAAATTCCACAGCAACAGTATTATAGTGATATCAAAATAGATACCTAGATAAAAATAGAGTACCTACAACTCCAAAAGTTTGTTTTTGTTTTTGCGTACCCTGTCAAATGTGATATTGTTAAACGTGAATTCAAATACTTAATCTATGTCGCTATGAAATATTTTTATTTAATCGTGTACTTATCGAGATATGAGCCTGTTCATCTTGGCTAATGTATTGGGTAGTTACGAGTACTTATTACGTATTTTTTGTACGAATCTTCCGCATATTTCTTAATAAATGTTATTCTGTTGGTCTACTTTTTTTTACATTCCTTCGTATTTTTTTTCCTCACTGCAACAGTTATTCCATTCATTTTCCATTGTAAAGAATACATAAAACATGTTATACCCATGAATGAAAAAAATGAAAGGAGACGACGCACTGAAGTGAAGCTGGGAGAAGTGAGGGGGGGAAATGGAGATCACCATATTGGTTTGCCCAAGAGACACGGGGAATGCACACGGAACAATGTGGAACGGAGAAGTTCTTCCAGTTTTTTTAATTTTCACATTGATAATAATGAGGTCTTATGTGGTAAAATTTATAAATACATTAACTGCTATTTTCTAGAAAAATTAGAATTTATGAAAAAACTTCTAAATATTTTTTGTAAGGAACTATGTACGCCAAATCAGAACTTTTTCCCTATAAGGTCAAAAAATTGATATTGTTATTTCTGAGAGAGTTAATCAATCCCTAGTAGTCTCATGAATACAATAAAAATTATATGTTCTAAACATTTTATTCTGTATGGATTTTCTGATGCTTCATGCTAACAGTAATAGTCAATTTCAGCAGGCTCAATTAATTATAACTGATAATATAAGAGCACTAGCACCTCTTTTTATATTCGCCAGCAACATCAATGAATTTATCTTACTACCATACATCAAAGTCGAATTTTAAATTAGACTTTTAACACTCGTTTAGAATAAGTTAGCCTATTATGAGATAAATGTAAAAAAAAAAAAGTAAGATATGCTGGTTGTATACACCACACCAACAAATATTTGAGAAAAACGTCATCCTGTTGAGAGCTATGAATAAACTTTTTTAACAGGCACTGTAAATCTATAATTCCAGGTTGTTTACTACCTGATCTTTTTGGTAACTATGTAAAAAACATTATTACTTGATAAAAAAAATTGTGAAAAAATTATAAATATTGGGATCTCTGGTTTAGATTAAGTGAAGTAAGAGGCGAAACACGTAACAAATCACATTCTTGTCGCCTGAGTCTGAATAATCTTCCTGGATCTCTGGGCCTAAGTTGACATACGGGTTTAATTTTTATCATTCTGTAGTACCGTTTTGATAATAAATCCTGAACCTCGTCACAAATTTGCTGTGAGTTAAATATGCACTTCAGTTCGTTAAAAGATAATTGCATCTCGTCTTTTCAAATGTATTAAGATAAATAGAAAAATGTGAGATTCAGCTTATAGTTTCTTATCTTCTATCACATGAGAGAAGAGTCAGTTGAAAATATTCGAACATATAATAACCTACTGAACAAGTGTAGAAACTTCTAAACTTGGTTGAAGTTCACTTTAAAAATAGACCTTTTTGGTAACACAGTCACGCCAAAGCGAAAATTTTAGAGAGCTCAGCTGGCGTGGTACGTTTAATTTCCTCCAATACTCTCCCCTTCACTCTCTGCAGAGTCTGTGGTCCAGAATTTTAATGCACCGCATGCACAGCACAATAGAAAACACTGGTACCTTTCAGTGCGACCATTACTTCTCTGGAAACATGTCGGGATCAACGAAAGTCTCACTGTAATTAGAACTTACACAATCAGTATTTTTTATTTACAACCGAAGATGTAGAATCATGATTTTAACTAACGTCTTTCTTTATTATCAAGGCGACATTCAAGTTTACATGAATTCTCTTTATCCTGAATATAATGACCGATGCGGGAATAAAATAATAATAAAAATACTGTGAATAAACGAAATTTCGACATTTGGACATCTGTATTATGGTGTCGTCCGAAGCACTACTAAATCCTAGTAGTAGATGAAGATCATTGAAGTCAGCATTGTGGAATACTGAGATATATTTATTTAAACTAAAATGAGTTGCAGTACCTCTGCTTCCTTATCGGAAGAAGTCAGTTGTTAATTTGCTATTGGGCTGAAAAATTACTTTGCGTTTCTTAATTTTACAAGAAACAATGCCGAGAGAGGTTGATTATAATGTTATAAATATGTCTGAGTTAATCTGACGCATAAGGCACGTAAGAAGTGGTGAACGAAGGACAAAATAAGTTCGAATAACAGAAGTGGGTATGAAAAATATTAATATTTGAAGCAGGTAAGTATGTTAAAGTGATTACAATCGGTATGTAACCAGTTATTAATCAAATGTTAAGAATGTTTTAAATCTAATTTCAGCATAAAGAAACTATTTGAAGACAATACAAAACACTTCTCTATATTAGCACAAAAATAGACGACTTATATTCCATGCAAAATTAATAAATTTTTTCTCTAAGGATAAATAGGATCTAAGTGTTTTAACTTATGTAATATCATCTTAAGCTTCGCTTGCAAAATTGACGTAGACAATAATATTAATGTAAAAACCAAAAAATTATTTTAGAATACTTGCGAACTATTACCAACTACAATTACTTACGTAGCACTCCTCAAAATTATGGAAAATTATAATTTAGATTCAGATGTGAGGTAATCAATTCTTGTTTGTCAAATATTGTATCTTGTATAACCCAATCATTGGTCGCAAAATACTTAAGGAGTGATGTTAAGACTGAAATAAAGTAACGAACGTCACTATCTTTTTACAAATCGTTATTTTCTTTTAGAACTAACGAGAAAAAAAACAATAAGAGGATGCTAAAACACTAGAAACTATAAAATTTATAAATCTGTAAAAATGCTGAAGTACTCGTATATTACCTCGTTATCTCTCTGAAGCAAGGAAATGCATTCACAAACACACCTAATTGAATGTAGGCAAGAAACCAGAAAATAAATTAACCTGATATCGATATATTAAAACATAAATTACCCTCAATATTCCACAAAGCAAGAAAGGATTTTGCTGTTAGCTCAGAACGTGTTTCTGGTTGCTCTGAATAGTGTCTTCTGAAGCAAAAGTTCTATAAACAGTGTAGATTGCCTTAGTGGGGATTTTTGTAGGCAGTGTTTACCATGCCGCTTTTTGAGGATATCTTCAACCGTAAGTTTGGCTCTAATTCGAAAAAAAGTAGGATTTTGCCAGGACTCTACGGTTTGTCACGACGATGTTAATAGAGGCTAGGAAGGCTAATCGACGAAGAACGGGATGAAAACTGGGAATTTACTTGATAGACCAAATCTCGGTCTGCAGATGGAGTGATTTCTGGAAACCACGGAAACAGAAATATTGTCATCCGAACCAGGAATCGAAAACGAGACCTGCCAAATGCCGGACTAGAACTTTAACCACTTGCTAGTATGTTCAGAGACTTCGAGAGAATGTGAAACAGGAGCATATTGGCCAACATTGTAAATAGACCGGCTTTGTAAATGGAAGCTACTACCTGGCAGACCATACAGTTCCTATTTAGTTTAGTAGCTTTATCAGTGATAGGAAGGTAATATTTGGACAGCAGCTGTTCAAACTGTAGGAGGTAATATTTTTACAGTCACAGAAAAGTATGAGGTGGGGACTCTAAAGACGTATCTAATTCCTCAGTGCGTGAAACATACCAGTTAGGATCGGTCGTGGTTTTAGAGTAAAAGGGCTCTTATCCAAATGATAAAGGAAGCCAGTGATAATGTGGCAGAACAACAGAATTCGCCATTCCCACTAAGATATTTACTTTAGTAGATGATCATGATTAAATTTTAAGGAGAAATTTTTGTCATTTGTCACGTTTTGGCCAGATGTTAGTGCTGGACGTCTGAGTGGCTTCCGATTAGAAAAAATATCTTCCCTCTTGTATTCTAAAATTTACTGCTTTTACTCCACACTTGCAATTACAGTGCTTTTAAGAACTCTAAGATTTGTGTCATGCTTCTAGCAATATTAAAAATAAACATATTTTTACCTTTGACCCACCCTTTTCTCCAGAGACGAATG
>JARYHS010008074.1:259601841-259635134 GCA_031002005.1 Vandiemenella viatica
GAACGTGTAAATAAATTGTAGATAATGAGGGTTGTCTGAATAGGTTAAATGTACGTTTAAACCAGGGCGGCCAAAGGTATAGTTTATTATAAATTAATTTTTCTGTAAACGCATGGCTCAGCACGGTTGAATATCGAAGGCTAGGGACTGCCATTTCGGCCGTTGAGAAAGGAACAATGGAGCAGGCGAGGCGACAAGGTGACGCCGGGCCAGCCCGGCTTGAGTCCCGTTGGAATTCGGTCAACGAAACTACCCCACCCTGCTACTACCCCCGAAGGCCAAGTAGGAAACGCGCGAAGGAGTCAGCGAATGCGACGGCATGATAGTAAACACGTGACGACGGAAATGTGTAGATAGCCAATCCTGAACATTTATTGGGGTCTACAATACTAATTCCGTGGAGTTCTTTTACATGTGGCGAGCAACTAGCCGAGGAAGAAGAAGGAGCCATTTTTAGAGAGGACTTCTGTCCAAGACGAGCTGATGAACGGACGTGACCTTGGGTCCAAGACGAGCTGGTGAACAGACGTGCTAGCCGGCACGCTCTCTGATGATCATTGTGGTTGATCATTTCTTGCTTTGGGAAAGCGAGATGTTGAGTGGCGTGCTTGCCATTATTCGGAAGTTATGCTAATAACGCGGTCGTAGCCGCTTATTTAGCTTCCATTGCGGCAGTGGCATTGTGTTTGTCGCTCACCATCACGGCGATGATTCTATGGTAATGTACCAGAAACGACGGTCACTATTCAGTGGATTTTAACAGACTTATGTGCCCTTAAGCGACGCCTGGGTTAAGACTCTGCTCCCGTCACTTAAATTCTGAGCTAGCTGAATTTATATTTCGATACAATTTTTTTCTTAAGCATCTTGCTGTTTGTTAATTCAATTTTGATGCTTTTCATTCACTTTATACGGCGCCCCCTGGGATTTTCCTTTGTACAGTAAAATGTTAGCTTCAATTTGATGGCCTGTGTTGCCATGTTATTTCAATGTTAACTTTGCTGTTTTTACTACTTGTTTGAGATATTTCATTCAGTTTTGTTTGCTTACTCCGGCGAATTGTAAACGTCGGGTATTGCTTGTTTTTGCTGATCTAATTGTGTTTAACGTAACGTTAATTACTACCCGACCTTGTAAGGCCATAAGACTCAATAAATGAGGTTTTATTTTGTGTCTGAAATTCATGGTTCTAGTTAGTAACCTATTAGATCCCCTTTTAACATCATTATTATATGTAATTTTCATTTTCAGGAATTATTTCAGAATTTCTAATAATTCCCCCCTCCCTTTTTTGGCAACTCACGTTTTCTTAACGGTAGCCAACAAGCGCTCACTTTACAGCATGTTGCACTAATAACTTACTTTGAAACCCGAAATTGTAGGATCATAATGTAGTATGTTTTTCTACTAATGCAATTTACTTCCTTATGAACGTAGAAAGTTTTAATAATGCAACCGCATTTTGAAATTCTAAATGCTGGAAGTTTGTTTAAATGATCATGTGAATTTTGTCTTAAAGCTAATAAACATTTGAATTTAAGATAAATGCATACTAATGCGTGGTGTGAATAAAGAAGAGCGATGCCATAATGCTTCTGAAAATGTCATTCATACGCTTCGTTATAACTGTACCGGAGGGAACTCTTGCTTACTTCAGTAAATTCTCATTTCAGCACACTCATAAAATCGTGAGCTGTACCGCTATCGCAATTAACTCCGTTGAAAGCATTCCCTCTGCTACGTGCTCCTGAGTTACTGGGGAGGCCAATCGATTGTACTTCAATTTCCCGTGTCTGATTTGAGGTCGCGCTGTAATGACAGGACATGTCTTGTAGTGCTAGTCGATAATCAGAATTTCTGGGCGGGAGGTGCTAACCTTGTACTGGCGCCGATGATGGGAAATTATGGAACTACGTGCGAAACAAATTAAAAACAGCAAAAATCCTGCATTCAGCGGGATCGTGAGTGTTTGGAATGTTAGCATCACACATTGTGTTCTTTGTAGCGAGTATTTATTATGAGACAGTAATCTGTTATTCTATACCTTCCAAGTGGAAATTCCACTGGAGGCAAACCAGGAGGCTAATTGGAGAGATTAAAGGGGAATTGTGTTGGTGGCTGACGCTTAAATCAAAGAAAACTTGATATACTCTTACTTCATTTTTTAAAAAGAAAATAACTCTTTTTACCCTTATAGCAAACTGCCTTTAAATTCTACGACATATTTTTGTGGTCCGCAAATGAAATTTATGACAGGCATAATCGCAATAACATTTCATATGTATTTCCGTTTCTTTGATTTCCTGTTATAATTGATATTGAACAAAAAAAAAATTCAGGTTCAATAAATCTCCTTCTGAGATAAATCACATTTCCTTTAACCAGTCGCTAGCTGTAAAATTAAATATTATCGTTTTTCACAGTAACACAGTTTTTCTTGTTATTTCCTCAGTTTTTTAAAATCGCTAGTAACATGAATCATTAGTTATTGCCGATCTCACAAGACTTCTTTAGAAATGGTGTAACGAATGTAGATACAAGTTTCTGCTTCACTTTTCCCTCATATTGATTGGTAGTAATTTAACACAACTGAATTTTGTGAAAATTTATCTGTAATATGTCATTTTATTGTTTCCATAGATAATTCACTGCCAGTGTATTCTGTCTTCCGGTAATCAACCTCATTATCATCCACTGTAGCTCTGAAGTAAATTTCTAGTGATATACTCACAGCTTCGTCAACTACCAGTTTTATCTATGGATCGAAAGCGTACTTTTACTTTTTCGTTAAGGTTTCACGTATCGTAAAAGGGAAATGAATTAGAGCGGGTAGAGGACTTTTGACAAGGAACTTGAAGGAAATAGGCATTGGATTTTGTCAAGGAACCATTCATTTGAAGTGGTTTTAGAAAACGAAGTAAAGCCGAAATTTGGAATCCAATAAAGTGTATCTAGCACGGGACATTCGGAATGCGATACCCTAAAAAAACAGCAGGACGTCATTAATGGAATCATAATTAGAATATGCAGTTACAATAGTCCCTATGTGTTACATCTAATTTTTATACATTTAATTTCATGAGCGATAATGCATTTTGGTAAAGAAATTGCAATGGCTGTTATGGGATATTCATTCATGTTTTAGATTCTTGAGGTATTTTAAGAAAATTTAGATAAATTCTCGGTATTCTGCTAGACATTATGTTCATCAGTGGCAAGTAGAACTATAAACATTATTGGGGCCATAGTTTGCTAAATAAACAGATGATTATCATGCGCTATGAGAACCTGACAGCAGTTGTAAGATAATTTGATCCAAAGTCATTTTCTATGAAGAAAAGAAAAGTTTTAAAAGAAATCAAAGTTGGCTATGCCTCTATTAGATCCGGAAGTTATTTTTATATTGGAAATCAGTTCGTTTTAGTAGCGGAATAGTCCCAGTGGTAAATACATGCTGCCTGTTTCGCCATGAAACAGTTTGGCGAATGTATCTGATGAGTTTATTTGCAAGCTGTCACTGAGGATATGTAGCTCCGCCTGTTTACTTGTTGCTGTGAGAGCAGGTGGCAGGAGCTCGCTAGCCTTGAGTACTCGCATCGAGTCCCGAGGACACTGACCGAGCAAACGGACGGGTCACATTCTTCACGCCGTTCACCATCAGCCCGAAGTAACAATTTTTCTCATATGATTAACAATATGTTCCCAAAACACTTACTTCTGTGTATACTTACTGTCATTGTTTGAAATGAATTAGTCACTACCTCCCGATAACTTATTTCATTGCTTGACTTCCATACGACTGAAATCGAGTTCTTAGTCTATGTTCATTGTTCTCTCTTACCTTCACATAGTGCTCCTGATTCTTTTTCCAGAATCCTTTCAGTCGGCGCCATCAATATTTGCCTCACACATTCCACGTAGTCTCTTCTCCCAACCTCCTGTTTTCCAATGACTTCCAACTCAGCTGCTAATTTATATCAGGGTTATACATGAATTTCAACAAACAGATCTAGCTGCCCTGTATTTTATCCTCTCCATCTCCTTTATTTAATACCCATAATATGGGTCCCTGTCACAGTGTTACTATTTTTGGTATAAGTAAACCGGTGGAATTAAAATCCCAACACCCAGACTGAGTTGTGAAAAATGAATGAAATTTAGCATCAAGTGTCCCCACATGATGAGTATTAAATGAATAAAAATTGAAAGTTTCACATATAATAGAATGAGAATTATGCGGCTATTTACTATGCAAAATTGCTATGTTTTTTTAGCGTATAAGTGGTCAACTGTGTGGTGTAACATCACACTTTCTTGTCCACAAGTTCTTGTTGACCAAGTATGCCAATGTGAAGAGTGACGATCGAGAATTTGCGTGTTTGAAATGGATGCATCATATTGTGAAATCTCCCGGAGGATTGTCCTTAGAGCAGTGGATGAAAGAAGGCTCCAATACTCCTAGCGGAGATGGACAATAACACGTGAAGTCCATCAAATTGTGTGGGTGGCTCTTGCTAGCAAACGGGTGACTGCAGGCCAGATCCAAGCAGTGGTTACAGAGAGTCACCCCCCCCCCCCCCTCGGACGATTGTAAACCAAATGCTTGAAGCTTCCCTTCACTCTCTGAACGGTATGAACGTGTTCCATTACATGATTTCATTGCCAGCATCGTCTAACATGGTGTAGTGCAAAACGGAAATGGACACGTGAATGGTGTAAATTTGTGTTTAGAGACGAGTCTCGATTCTGTTTATGGTAAAGTGATAATCGAGAAAATATTCGCAGGCGTAGTGGAGATACGGCTTACCCTGCTGTGATTTTAGAACGCCACACAGGTGAAGCCAATGGTGTCATGATTTGGCGGTTATCAGTTTCGACAGCAGGACTGAGTTGGTTGTTGTTAAAGGCACAATGACTGCCCACCACTATGTGGACAGGATACTGCGCCCTGTTGTGATACCCTTCATATCCACCATCCAAATCGCATCTTCAAACAAGATGATGCCCTTCCTCATACTGCGGCCATCGCAGCACGAGCCTTGGAAGGGGTTACGATCACAATTTGGAGTGCACAGTCTACAGATTTGTCTCCAATACAGCATGTCAGGGATGCCAGGAGTAGACACAATACTGTAGATCACATGGTCAACCAGTACAAACTGTGCAACAACTGACTTCACAAAACATGCAGGCGTAAAGAGGCATACCACAAGAAAACAACCAAACACTTATTGATTCAATTCCGGCAAGGATCCACGAATATATTGTTGCTCAAGTTGGGCGCACTTCTTACTGACAACTGTATCTAAAGGTTATAAACTTAGCCTGATCCATTTAAATTTCTTATCATTTGTTCTGGGTATGATCCTGGATATAACTAAAATTCCACCATTCCTGTCTGGGTGTTGGGATTTTAATTTCCACCAGTTTTGGTGTTCGTTTAGCCTCTAGATTTTCCCCAGCTCATCACTGCTGATTAAACAATTCTAGGCTAAGATTATGGAACGTTTTTTTGTCCTGGATTTTTCTGCATTTGCATCAGTCTTTTCATTGCACAAAAAAAGCCGGTACTGAAAGTTTGACATTTGAAACCACTACTAAGCAAAATTCATCGGCCGAATTAGAAGGCACTCTACAAAAATCTTTCATAACGGATACTTTATATACGAGTCAAACGCTACAGAAGAGACTGCATTAATGGAAGCATCAGTGTGTAGACTAACTGCTCGCTGATAATCGTTGGTTTTGCGGAACTGAATCTGTTTTCGTTGCCAGTCTGGAGACTTAGAGTTCATTTTACCATGATTTTCAACAATCACCCCAGGCAAGTATCGGGATGGTTGCTTTATAAAGTCCATGACCGATTTTCTTCCTGTTCTCTCCCAGCTCTAATGAATTAATCAATGACCAGACGAATCTTGAAAGGACAAAGAAAATCTAGTGGAAATTAATCTCCATTTAAATATTTGTGAACTTGGGTACAGATAAAGACTTTTTGCTAACTCAAACGTCACATTAAGCGCTAAGATAAGACATTATTTAAATCGTTAATTATTAATAAATAGTTGAAGTAACTAAACTTCCAGTTAAATAAGCAATTCATTCAGAAAAAAGTACTTTGTTATTGACTTATATCAACGGCATCAATAGATTTAATTTATCAAATAACAAGACGATCAGATCAACGTCACAGAGATTCCTCTCACTCAGGATGTAGAACTCAAATCTCTGTACAAAAGTTATCAACTTACCAGGGTAGGTGAGCAGTAACGATCTGGCCTCGCATTCGGGAGGACTCTGGTTCGAAAGAATACACGTCCGGCCATCCAGATTTCTGTTTCCATAGTTTCCCGAAATTACTCCAGATGAATCAGGTGAATGTCTGGTTGGTTCCTTCAAAGGCCGTGGCCGAATACATTCCACTTCCTTGTTTCCCATCGTTTCCGCCTCTAATGACCGCTGAGACAAAATAATTACGGGAGGTCCACCTAATCGAAATCAGCAAAACAAAGTAACTTGACAATTCTTTGCTACTAACTCACAAACTTTCGTTATTAAACAGAGCATTCCCCTGGTTGCTCAGCATCACTACTTACCATTCGTAAAACGTTTAGATTTTTGGTTATATCCTTAACTGAAAATGCCGCTGAAAGGAAGCCGGAATGGCACTAAAGATACCATCATTCAGAAACATGCATTCTGGAATGCTTCCAAGAATGGCGGTATTATGATGGACATTAAGGTTTCATTATAATGATATCTTTCAAGGCCAGTGACCCGTTCTATTTGAAAGAGATGCAGTACATGCCACATTTTGCTCTATACAGTTCTTCGCCTATATTTGTACTTTCACACTCTAGGTTGAAATTGTGTGCAGAATACCGCCTTACGGATGATTTCTCCCAATCCATTCTAGGGCATCAGCTATGCTGATCATAAATTTCTTTCTATAATGTGCAATATCTCCACATATCCAGTTTCCCACAATACTTTTGACATTCCTGGGATTCGAATCCTCGTCCGGGCATCCAGATTTGGGTTTTCCATGGTTTCCCAAATCACTCCAGGCAAATGCCGGGATGCTTCCTTCAAAAGGCCATGGCCGCATTCCTTCCCATTCCTTGCCCTCCCCCCCCAATTCTTTCCCATCTCTAAAGACCTCGCTGTTAAGAGACGTTAAGCAGTTAAAAAAAAAGACATTCCTGGTCAAATTTTTCACTAACCGTAACGAGTTCAGAAATGAATGTGCTTGATCGGAAGGTATATTAAGATGTTTGAAATTTTCTTGTTTCTGTTTTCTTAAGAGGTTTTGACATCAACTGTACCATTGTACCTACGTTCAGAGGAAAATGTTGCGTTCAATCTATGAGATAACTAATTAAAAAAATACAAAGTAGTGGAAGCGGTATTAAACTGAAGTCTTTTTTTCATAGATTCATTTGTACGAAAACATACTTCTGTCGGCGAGAGGTTAAGTCCGGGTACTATTAGAGCCGGATCTATGTGGGGATTTTTTTTTTTTTTTTTTTTTTTTTTAAGGGAGGCTCCGCTACTGCCCCAGACGGCAAGAATGGGGGCGGCAAAATAATGTTCGAAAGGGCGGTACTCTCATTGTTTTTGCCCCTGCTCGAAAAAATTCCTAGATCCGCTATATAACAAGTTACGTTATAAGACTGAATTTCTGTTTTTGAAAATCGCGGTTATAATCAGGTATTAGAGACTGGAATAACATCTGTTTCTAACTAAATTGTATTCTAAAATGTTAAACTGATTTGATTTCAGGAAGCAGTAAAGAAGAAAAAACGCGTTACTAGTATCGAGATTTAAACCATATTGTTTTAAACTGGCAGTCCCTTTCCACACTGTGTTTTATTCATACCATAAAATTCAAGAACTCGCATCTTAAAAATAGTATGGTAAATGTACGCTATCACGTGAATAGAAATAACTCAACATTCGCAACAATTAAAAAACCGAAACACAGAAAACTAAACGCTTATGTGCTACGAGTACAAATTATTAAATTGGATGGTGTTAACTGCCAATTAAATATTTGAAGGCCACGTGATAGAAGCTATAGCAGAGTATTTCTTTGCGTATTAAGGCGATACTAAAATTACAATACAGTTTTAGTTACTGCAAAAATTATATGTGAAATATTAAGAGAATACTCGTAAAACCAGCTAGGATATTTTCCTTTTGGAGTCATATGTATAACGAAACATCTAAATGAACTCAGTGGTAAAGACAATAGCTCGATATTTTCCGTGTCAAATCTGGGAGGTTACATTCCGCTTAAGGCATGTGTTTTTTTCCTTTGTGGGTGAGGAAAAATGCAAATGCACAGTACTTCAGAAGAGACATTAAAGGGCATAGTGCCGTCGCTCAGCGTTCTCATTCAGCTTCAAAAATCTCCTGTAAAAGTCTGCCAAAAAAAGTGATCTGCTGATGAAACTATGTTCTGAAAAGTAAGACGTCCTCTAATTGCAATAAATCTAAAAAGGGCACGTAAATTAATTGCGAACTATTTCTCTGCTTCCTTATGGAAATTTTTGATTCTAACAGTTCGAAGTTTTTCCAACTGTGATCTGTTGTTACTATTGATATCATCCTCAGAATGTGTCTGAGCGAATTCACGCTTGGTAATTCTTAGGTTCGAACACAGCCTGGGCACACGTGATATTAACTATACTTTGGGTTTGTGTTGACATTTGGGTGCCAGTGTTATTGCCAGTTGGTATTATAAGTATTAAATAAAGTTACTTTTATATAATGAAATTAAGAAGTACGTGTTATGTTAGAAAAGAAATAACTCAGATGTCCTACCCATTAATTGTTAGTAAATTTTTTCTTAGATGTGATAAAAATTAAAATCTGAAGTCACAGGAGTTTGTGAGTTTGAATTGGATGCCAACAAAATACGTTTCTTTCACATTTCGGATAGTTATTTTTTTCTTCTAAAGCTGTGTTGGAAAATATTGTAGAACACAGTCAGTAATTGCAGGATGAAGAGCTGGATTGGGATTCATTTAAGAACAGGAGGAGGGCGAAGAGAGTTCTGTATTATTATTATTACTCTGCGATTCACTAAACGTGTGTGGCGGAGGGTGCATTGCACCTAACGAAAAGGGTTATGGTTTGGAAGGGTTATAAGGGATATGGCAGGAGGCGCCCATGGGCTATTGTGAGGAACCATCCCCGCATTCGCGTGGAGCGATCTGGGAAAACCATGGAAAACCCAGATCAGGATGGCTGGAGTGCTTTATCGAAAGCTACTCCTGTCGGATTTTAGGTTTACTCACCCGGTAAATCCTTTCTATTCCATTCCCTAATCGCTAGTGGGAAAAATGAGTACAGAAATGATTCGGTTCTGGCCCTGATTTCTCTTATCTTATTTTCGCGGTCATTTCGTGATATGAATGTAGCTGGTAGCAATATTTGCTGGCTGTCATTCCGAAATACGTCCGTCGTGAATTTTTCAATTAGCTTAGGTCTAGAGCAACGCCTTCGGTGTTCCAGGTTTTCCCAACCTAACTCCTTCAACATCGCACTTACGCTTTCCCTCCAACTATATATACCTGTCACGAATCGGGCGGCTCTTCTTTGGACCTTCTCTAACGCCTCCATTAACCCCTTTTGATGGGGACCCCATACAGAACAACAGTACTCTAAGTGAGGACGTACTAGTGACTTGTATACAATCGATTTAACTTTCTGAGTGCATTGATTTAAATTACGACCTAGAAATCGGAGCATACGATTTGCTTTCCCCATTACATTCTCGATATTCTCATTCCACGACAAATTATTACGAATTGGTATTT
Organism: Vandiemenella viatica; assembly: GCA_031002005.1. Lineage (NCBI taxonomy): Eukaryota > Metazoa > Arthropoda > Insecta > Orthoptera > Morabidae > Vandiemenella > Vandiemenella viatica. The sequence goes on from JARYHS010008074.1 coordinate 259,611,666, forward strand.
AGCGGAATCTACCGTTCTAAGGACAGTACCATTAATCGTATATTCATAGTTAAATGGTGTCACCTTTTTACTTACACGCATGACTTGGCACTTTTTAGCGTTTAACTCCAACTGCCCATCTTTAAACCACGCAATTATTTTCATAATATCGTCTTGTAACAAAGCGCAGTCGTCCTGGGTTTTGATTTCGCGATAAATTACAGCATCATCGGCAAATAATCTTTTCATCCCCCCTATTATGTCGCATAGATCATTGATGTATATGAGAAACAACAGAGGCCCTAACACGCTTCCTTGGGGAACTCCAGACCCCACTTCAGTAAGTGATGAACGCTCACCGTCGAGAACTACACACTGTGTTCTGCCCTTCAGGAAGTCTGCAACCCAGTCGCATATTTGTCTAGATATGCCGTAACCGCGAAGTTTCTTAAGTAACCTAGTGTGAGGCACAGTGTCGAAAGCTTTTTTAAAGTCTAATAGAACCAAATCAACCTGGGATTGCTCATCTATAATTCGGCACAAGTCGTGAATTAGAAGTGCAAGTTGTGTTTCTTTTCTGAATCCATGTTGATTTGGATTTAAAAGCTCACCTTCATCCAAGAATCGCATGACATTTGAATAGATGATATGTTCTAAAATCCTGCAAAATATTGTAACGAGCCGCGCTGTCGCCACGTTACAAGGTGCATTTTTTATTATATATGTAATAATATAAGAGTAATTTACATAAATCTTGGGCGACCACGTGAATAGATTTTTGTTGTAATTTTATAAAGTACGCAAGATTTCAAGTGAGGACTGTAATGAAATGATGAACATACAGTGTATCTTGGTAAAGCAAATATTCAAGAATTATTGAGCTATGTAGGCTTGAAGCTAATCTTGGTGTTCCCAAGCCTTGGCGACAAGAAGTCGCGGATTTGGGATTTGCCAGACCACACACTCTGCTCCCTAGGGATAGGCGGTCAACAAGGTTACTCACCGGGCGGGAAATGCCAGAGTCGTCCCCGAACTTAGCCGAATATGTCCGACCTCTGTTCGATACGATGGCCAAATCACATATAGAGGATATCACGTGACATTAGGTGCCGACCTGAAGATCCAATCAAAATGAGCGTATAACTCAAAATCCTGGGAATTTTTGTTGTATGTGAGCTTCGAGACTACAAATGGGCGGAGCGAGAAGTTTCCTCGTGGACCGAAGAGCGAGGAGCTGGACATTCTAACTTCGATCGCACCAGTCTGAGGTTGACTTGGAAAGTTGACTTCTTTCGCTAACTGCAGCTTGCCTTGCTGGAGCGAGCGTATCACCGCAACACAGCCGGTAATGCGATGATGCGCATTGCCAGACCAGAGATGCCTATAGCCGACTTGTGAGATAATCTCACATATCGTGGGTCCGCTACACTCATCACAGACATCAGACGCAGAACTACAATGGTAATTGATTACGACCAAGCCATGTGATTGTGCATTCCGTGAAACCGAACCCGTAAGCGACTTTGAGAGGATAGGTCCATGTTCTCACTTTGTAATTGTAAAAACCCCTGAGCTAGCGGCATAATTTGCCAGAACTAGTTATTTTCGAATGATATATTGTTCATTCTGGCGCCCATGATTTTCTTTTTAACTGTAAAGTCACAGTATTATGATGCCTTTGTCTGAGGTAGTCATAACTTGTATTTTTCATTGTTTCCAGTTGTCATTATTTCTTGCATTTTGATTCTGAGATATATTTAAAAGTAAATATACAATTGTTTGCTTGCTCATGACGGCTAATTGTAACTCTGAGCGTTGCTTTTATGATTTTGCCAATTTGTGTTAATGTTAACGGTAAATTCGCTCAGACTTGTAATCGCCAGTGATAAGAAAATAAATATCATATTGTGACAATTTTTCCTAAATTCCAACTAACGTCGAGATTCTTGCATAATTAATAAATTTTCACTCCTTCATAAACATTAAAATTAAAAATCCACAATTATTAATCATAAAGGTATGAAAGATAATTGTAATGTGGTTTGCCCGCCAAGGCACCCACCACAATATTGAAGTTAACAAGATCGGCCTATAATTCTGAGGATCATTAACATTCCCATGTGTATGTGTACAAGAAGTGTGAGTAGTACATTTAATTGGAGATATAACCATGACCACAGGCTAGCGTAACGGACTGGTAAACATAGGGACAGAAATAAATCAATGAAGGAACTGAAATAAGGAGGAGGAAAATGTTTAGCAAAAACACTGAAAGCTTTTAAAATTAACATTCGTAAAAGTCAAAAGTTGGTGGGTGTTAAATTATACTCAGAGAAGATAGGAAAAATATGAAATGGGAAAGTAGGTGTGTAGGGAATTTGTTAAGGGGCTTTGCATTAATAAAATAAAAATAAACTTGGGCCGAAAGCTTTATTAATGGTTGTTTTCCTGTGCCTTCATGCTTTTGAACACATCCTGTAATACCGGGTTACGGTTTCCGATGAGACTGAATTTGAACTGCATGCAGTGGCTGAGTGTGCAAGGTCGGACGAGATGCGGGTGGCCTTCAGAGACAGCCAGCTGCATCGTCACGCTGTCTTCAGTTCTACGCGTAAGGTAACAACAAAAGAAGTTGTCCAAAAGAACTAAAAATCTGGAGGCTTCTAACTGACTTGAATGTGATCACGTACACAAAAACTATTTCTTAGTAGGTTTAGTTTTTACCTCAATTTAGGAGGCTCTCTTGTTTCATTTTTTCTGACTATATTTATTCCTCTGTGCTCTAAGTTGTTCTGACCGTCCTATTTGTTTTTTATCTCTGGGATAACATCCTGGCTTTTTAATGTAGTCTATCATTAGTCATCTTGCTGACATCGTCGTTACAAAGCATGCCATCTCCATTACAAATTTATCTTGAATGTTTACAATTGCTATAATATTTCGCCGAGTTTTACAATTATAGATACATTTAAGATTTTTGTGTTTTTCCTATGGCAGGTCTTGCTTTTGCTCTGTTTGCAACATCTCACTCTCACGGTTATTTAACATAATTTTTTTTTTCCATATAGGCTATAAATCCAGAAATTTATTACTCGAGATGATATTGCTAATGAATCCTCACACGTGATTTGGCATTCTGTTTCTTTTTCTATTGAACTAATCCCTTCTCCACGTAATCTTTATATATAAAGATGAATGTATGTTTGTTTGTTGGTTTCTTTGTTGGATTGTTTGTTTGTTAGTTTGTTTGTTCTTCATACAAATCCACAGTTTTCATCCGATCTCGATGAAACTTTGCACACTTATCCTTTGAAACAAGGAGAAAATACTGTCTACATTTGGTTGAAGAGTTATCTGTGTAAATAACACATTTTGTCTCATAACTTCGAAATACGGCGATAGACAGATACGTTGGATATGGACGTCTCCGTACCGTGTTTCCGCGAAGTGGGCTGGCAGCTCAGTGGCACCAAGTTCGGTGCTAGCAGCCGGCGGGTACGGACGTATAAACGGACAACTGCCGCGAAGCTCCGAGTTTACAGTGGTTAAGTGTTAAAGTGTTCCAAGTAATATTCAAGAGAGTAAAGTGATATTATAAGAAGCTGAAGATTTACAGTCATCAGGCAGGTCATCGGCCAAACAAACAGAAGAGGTAAGCAATGGCGCATGCGACGTTAACAAGAAAGAATACAGTGAAATTTGCGTTTGACCGAGCGTATGTTAGACCAACGGCCTTTGAGATTCACGAGTGGCTATACGACACGGTCAAACTGAATGACGAAGAAATCGTAGGGATTCAGTTAGATTCTTTTCAGAATAGTGTTTTTGTGAAAATGCCAAACGAAAAATTTTGTGAGAAAATAATTGAGTTGTATTCCGGAAACGTGAAATTCAATCACTCAGACGGAAACGTTAGCAGTGTTAAAGTATCTAATGCAGGAATGGGAATTAGACATGTGAGAATACTGAATCTTCCATTTGAAGTAACAAGTGAAGCAATATTACACGCAGTTAAACCATTCGGAACAATAATAGAGATAATGGAAGATAAGTGGAGTGGGAACATCAGATACAAAAAGTCAAACGGAGTGAGGATAGCAAAAATGGAAGTATCTAGGCATATCCCATCTTATATCAATGTGTGTGGTTTCCGTGCTTTGGTAATGTATGATGGCCAGCCAAGAACTTGCGCTGTATGCAGTTCTGTTGATCACGTAAGAGCAAACTGTCCAAGAATACAAACATCAACATTGCCTTTAACATATGTGAAGCGGACAGCTGTTCAGGAAAACAAGAACGAAAGCCATCAACCTGAATACGCACAGCAATTTCCTCCACTACAGGAAGACGACAGTATAGAGGAAACAACAGAAAAACTGTCAACAACACTTCCAATCACATATGTGAACCGGACAGCTGTTCAGGAAAACAACGGAAACCATCCACCCGTACATGCACAGCAATTCCCTCCATTGCAGGAAGCTGACGGTAAAGCGAAAACGACAGAAATAACAACACAGGAAAAAGACATAGCAGGGAAAATCATTGAAACAAACCAAACAGAAGAAGATAAATTCCAAACTAAGGAGACGGAGGACCCAAACTGTAAAGATCAGGGAAATCCAATAACAACAGAAACAATAAAACGGAAAGACTTAGAAGAAATACTTAAATATCCAAATGAAATCGAGGAAGCAATGGAATCAGAAAACGAAAGAAGTGATCTCACGAAGACGAATGATACTCAGTCGACGGCTGATGAAATGGAGTGGACACGACTCGATAAGGCTGGAAGAAAGATACGCGCAAAGAGGAGACCCGAGACATACACTATACAAACAATGAAAACACCAGAGCAAAAGGGAAGAAAATAAAAACACAAGCATACGAAAAAATCCAACCAATGTCAATAGAAGAACTACCCTCTGATACCAGTATGCTATTAGAAGGAGATAGAGAAAAAGCAAACACCTATCTAAGCCGGACAGACGACCGATCACAAGAGGAACCAACAGAGCGCACTCAAACAGTCTGAAACCTCAGAGCATCCGTAAAGAACTGAAACAAAGATACAGCAATAATGACAAAAAGAACCTAACAATAAAACTATATCAAGAAATTGACAGCACGGTAAAAATGAAACACAGCAAGTACCGATAGAGATGCAATCATATTGTATAGCAACGATAAACCTGAACAGGATAACAAGCAAAACAAAAACAGAATGTCTAAAAGACTTCCTATATGCCGCTGATGTAGATATAGCCCTCCTTCAGGAAGTTTGTAATACCAATGTCCTTGACATAACAGGATATGAATACGTATATAATCAAGGCAACGAAGCCGGAACTGCGATTTTAATAAAAGATGGGATTGATCACAACAATCTTATCACTATAGAAAATGGCAGAGGAATATCCGTCACGATTAAAACAGTGACAATATGTAATATTTACGCTCCGTCCGGAACACACAAAAGAAACGAAAGATCGAAATTTTTCAACAAGATATGCTACCCCTCCTACCAACAAATACCAACAGTTTGATAATAGGAGGCGACTTTAACTGCGTGCTACACCCTAAAGATCAATTCCCAAATGTTAACGCCTGTAACGATCTTAAATTAATAGTCCAAGGACTCAGATTAAAAGACACTTGGGAAACAAAACATGGGACTGAAAAATCCTATACATACGTCACCAAGGATGCAGCAAGCAGAATTGACAGGATATACGTAAGCGAAGATATTAGTTCCGATGTTACCAGTACAGAGGTATGGCCAGTGAGCTTTTCAGACCACAGCGCTTTCATCACCCACGTAAATATGAGCAGACAAGAAATTCGCCGAGGAAGAGGCTACTGGAAATTTAATACTATTTTTCTAAAAGATCGTGAACTTAACGAAATGCTCCAAGAAACATGGCAAAATTCTATGAGGCAATGTCAGAGATATAATAATAAACTAGATTGGTGGTTACAATGCGCAAAACCAAAATTGCGCCGTACGTTGATAGAATATGGGAAAGTAAGGAAGCAAGAACATAAGCAAACAGCGGAATTTTACTATGCCTGTCTAAGAGACGCTTACCGGAATACTGACAGATTAACTCAAGACATTATAAAAATAAAAAGAATAAAAGCTAAACTAGTAGCAATAAAACGTTCCGAACTGGAGCAAATGATGATCAGATCGAAAACCAAATATGCTGTACCAGAGGAAAAGACTTCAATATACCACTTTATGCGGGAAAAGAAAAGAGCAAGGATCAAAATTCTTAAAAACTTGAGAATCGGTGAAGACACTGTTGTAACAAACCAACAGGAAATTATAAACGAAGTTCATAAGCACTTTCAGGAACTATACCATGAGGAAAGTATTGACGAGGAAGATTCCAATGACTTACTCAGTGTGGTGTGCAACAGATTCGACGCAAATGACAACGTACAACTGGAAAGTAGAATAACAGAAGAAGAACTAGAAGAAATTATAAAAACAAGCCCAAGGAACAAATCACCTGGCCCTGGCGGTATTCCAGTAGAAGTATACCTACACTTCTGGCCAACCATCCAACAACAACTGACGGAAGTACTTAATGATGTGCTTACAATACGTAATGTGCCCAAAAGCTTCAAAGAAGGATTAATAGTTCTGATACCAAAAAACCACAACAACAAAACCCTAGACGGAATGAGACCTATATCATTACTAAATTCAGACTATAAGTTGTTCACTAGAATACTGACAAAAAGAATGATGCCTCTGATGAATAAAATAATTGCGGAACACCAGATTTGTGCAGTACCTGGCAGAACAATCATGGGGACGTTAAGCGAGTATAGAGACATCATCGCGGCCGCAGCAGTAACAGGGATAAATGCAGAGCTATTGTCTATCGACTTTAATAAAGCCTTCGACAGGGTCAGTCAAGAACACATACGAAAGACATTAGAAAGAATGGGATTCAGTAACGCTTTTATAAAAATTATACAGAAACTGCTACATGAAGCTGAATCAAAAGTTCTAGTCAATGGCTTCAGAACAAAAGCAGTGCAAATAAAAAGGTCTGTAAGACAGGGTGACCCCATATCAATGGCGCTTTTCTCAATTGCTCTGGAACCTCTATTGCGATACATAAACGCCACAATATCTGGAATAAAATATGCAAACAGAAAAATTACTTGCAGAGCTTATGCCGATGACGTATGTGTAGTGGCCAGAAACGCCGAAGAAATAAAAATCATCAGGGAAAACATCTTAAAATATTGTCGTGCAACGGGGGCAAAAATAAACTTAATTAAATGCAAGATGCTGAAACTAGGTAACGGCATTCCATATCAACAGCCTCACTGGATACAAGAAAGAGAAACAATGCAAGTTTTAGGAGTAGAACTGCACACGTGCCCACTAAAAATGATAGCCAAACTGGAGGACAAAGCTAAATGTGATAAGAGGAGCTGTAAGAGAACATTAGACCAGGAACCTAAATATGTACCAGAAAGTGGATCTTGTCAATGAATACATAGTTTCAAAACTATTATACTTAGGCAGCATATTCCCAATTCCAGCTTCAATCGCCAAGAGAATAACTTCGTGCCTTTGTAACTTCATACTAAGAGGAAACATCTTTAAGATAAAATATACAACAGTGACTCTTCCTAAAATGAAAGGAGGTTTAGGACTAATCGACATAGAGCTGAAGTGCAGAGCATTATTTATTACAACAATGCTGAAGATCTTAAACAACCTACCACAAAGTATAACCAGCGTACTGGCAAATGAACTACAACCAATCAGCAAAACACCACCGGTGAATGTAGGAGGAATCCACCACAAATTGAGTCATATAAAGCAATACCATCTAGAAATCAGCTACCTATCACAGAAACAAAGCCCCAAGATCAAAACAAGACACCTCCTAGAAGAAATGAATTGTCAAAACCAAAGGAACAGAAAAAATGATAAATACAAACATTGCAGCTGGCAGCAAATTTGGAAATATGTCAACAATAAAACCTTAAACCTGGGGGTTAAATCCACGTGGTACAAAGTGGTTAATGATATGATAAGCACTAAAGAGAAACTACATTCAATACATCTCAGCAATACGAACAAGTGCAGCCAATGCCAACAAATCGATACCCTAGTCCACAGATTTGAGTGTGAAGAAATGAAAGAAATATGGGAATGGACTAAGGAAAAAGTCGCGAAATAAACAGGACCGCAAAAAATCAGATCAGAACCGAAGATTTAATAAGACCACAGAGGAGAGCGTATCCCGATACAAAACATAATGCCACAATGTGGCTACTAGGACACGCCGTCTACTACACATTCTCAAATAAGGGCAAAACTAGAATACTGGTTTTACCTAACAGAAGAATACAACAAATTGACACCCGCTCAAAATAAAAGCTCCTTTGCAAATTTCTTAATTGTTATAAACGAATAAAGTAAGAAAACACCAAAACTAGAAAAAATGAATGATAAACACATTATGGAAAAGGGGAACAGAACACCCAATGAATTAATAAACAAAGGCATAGAGCCAGGCAAAGAGCCTACTTAATGGTGAGCGAAAGGTAGGGCAGAAGGGAAGAAAGGAAGCCAAAAAAAAAAAAAAAAAGTGGCTAAAGCGCTTGCTTATGAACGTCGTGGTCTCCGGTTCAATTCTGTCAGTGTGTGTGTAATCTGCAGTAGGAATACTATAAATGCAGAAGTAAGTCTCTGTCTTATGTTACGTTTTGACAATTAAATGCCTATACCGGTATTGACGGAATTTGACGAGAAATCTGTAAGGAGGGCACTGGAATTTGTTTGTTCTTCATACAAATCAACAGTTTTCATCCTGTATCAATGAAACTTTGCACACAAGGAGATAAATACTGTCTACATTTGGTTGAAAAATTATCTGTATAACTAATACATGTTGTCTCATAATTGAAAAATTTCCCGTCGAATCGAAGTTGCCCGGTTCAAATAGTTCAATTAGGAGCAGAGATATTCGTAATTAAAATGAAAGAAATGATGCCGAAATATTCGTAACTTGAATTGTGTCAATACTCTGCTGTATGCCACGATGATCGGCAATACTCCGAGCGCCCCAGTGAACACGTCTCTACTCCGGCCGAGCAGAGCTCAGCCCATGTAGCTCTCTAGCCGCTTCGCCGGGTAGTTGGCGCTTTAGCTCAGCGGTACCACGCTTGCCTGTCAAGCGTGCAGCTCGGGTTTGAATCTTCGTCCCCGCAACTACGATTATTTAACTCACTTTTCTTCAACTTTCCAGTGTGTTATGGACCATCTATCTATTCTTTGGTAAAACAAGAATAATCTTTATACATAAAGATGAATTAATGTATATTTGTTTGTTTGTTAGTTTGTTTGCTTGTTCTTCATACAAATCCACAGTTTTCATCCGATCTCGATGAAACTTTGCACACTTATCCTTTGAAACAAGGAGAAAATACTGTCTACATTTGGTTGAAAAGTTATCTGTATAAATAACACATTTTGTCTCATAACTTTGAAATACGGCGATAGACAGATACGTTGCATATGGACGTCTCCGTACCGTGTTTCCGCGAAGTGGGCTGGCAGCTCATAGTTCGCATCGAGCCGCCGTCGCGTGCGGTTGCTCGATACTTCCTCAAGCGAGTTTCAGTGAGTGTATCAGTGAAAACTTAGCTTGTGGTTTACGATAGTGAAAATGGAATCGACGATACGGAAGAATACACTGAAATTTGCGTTCGACGCGAAGGAGACAAGACCACGTGCATATGACTTCCATGAATGGCTGTATGAAAAATTCCACTTGACAGACGCAGATGTATATGGAATCCAAATGGACTTCTTGACTTATGCAGTATACGTTAAAATGACAAATGACAACTTGTGCAATACTATCGTAGAGAAAACTGGAGGGAAAGCCGACTACCAGAACCCAGATGGAACCGTAAGTACCGTATATATAAGCCACGCAGGGCTGGGGCTACGATCAGTAAGAGTTTTTAATGTACCATTTGAAATTAGTAATGCTAGCAGCAATCCGAAACTATGGTGAAATAATAACGGCGACCGACGAAAAATGGAGCCCTAAGTTCAGATTCCAAGCAAACAACGGCATACGGTGTGTGAAAATTGATTTAAAAAAATATATACCTTCCTATATAATGATACAGGGTTTCAAAGCATTAATAATATATGAGGGACAACCGCGCACATGCTCTGTTTGCAATGAACCAGGACATCTAAGATCTGAGTGTACAAAACGCCGACCATTACAACTTCCAAGAGTAAAATTGTCAACATCAGAAACTATAACAGCAAATGCTACAATCGCGGAAGCGAGTAAGGAAAGTAGCAACACAGCGTCTTATGCAGAAGCCACGGCACAAGTCAACAGTGTAAACATAGGCCACACTGTAACATCAGCATGTGAGCCATACACAGAAACGTTGGAAAACACGGAAAACATGGAGATCGATTTAGAGGACAACTCGGAACAGCACGGCGGTAAACAGGAAACACAAGCCGAAATATCTGGACAAGATGAAGAAGAGGAAAATGAAGAACAAGAACCGGAACAGAAATTACATGAAAAAGAAATAGAAGAAGAGAGTATCCCAGAACATGTCATACACATAGAAACATTTACAAATAAAACAACTCACCAGGCAGAAGAAGATTCCGAAACAAAACAACGGATTGAAATGCACAGCTCAACGATCAATAACAAAGCCGAGAAAGAAATAAGCGAGAAGAGAATAACAAGACAATCTAGCAGAAGTGTAAATAAGGATGGTGCCAATACCGCAAGTCAATACATAGCAAAAAAACGCCGAGCTCTCAGTGAACGACTCGAAAACAACGGCAAATCAGTAAAAAGAATAGCAGAGAAAGTAGAACGAACAACAAATAACGCCAAATCAAGACAAGAAGAAGAAGAAGAAGAAGAAGAAACAACCAAAGCGAGAATTGAAGGACAAGACACACCAAAATACGTAAACGATCAGAAGATAAGAGAAGAAGATAAACCAAAACTCCTCAGTAAAGACAGCTGGTACGAGGAAGTAATGGAGGGATCTGATGAGACGAAAAATAACCAATGACAAGCAATCAAAGTTATAGCATTGCAACTATAAATATGAACAGAGTAATTACGCCATTCAAAATAAAATGCCTAGCGGATTATATTAAACAAACAGTATTGACATCGCAATGTTACAAGAAGTGACTTTTACCGAACTAAACATCCCTGGATGCGATGGAATAATCAACTACTCCAAAGAAACCAACACGGGAACGGCCTTCGTGATTAGAGAGGGAATTGAGACGGTTAGTACAGAAACATTAACAAACGGCAGGGCCATTGCAACTACAATAAATAACACGCGAATAATCAATGTTTACACCCCCTCTGGCAATAATAATCGAGCCCAAAGAGCATACTTCTACAAAACAGAGCTACCCTATCTCCTGCGAAATACCACAGGTGCAATAATAATGGGAGGTGACTTTAATTGTGTACTAAGCCAAAAAGATCAAACCCCAAATTTCAATGGTTGCAGGGAGCTGACTAACCTCATTCGAGGGATGGACTTTCACGACGCATGGGAATGCATTCACGGAAATGCCAAAGCCTACACATATGTCTCAAACAACTCGGCAAGCCGACTCGACAGGATCTACGTAACGGAGACTCTACGAACCAAAACAACCAGTGCAAACATTTTTCCTCTAAGCTTTTCAGATCACAACAGTATGCAATGTACTGTCAACATGGAGAGGCAGCCAGTTAGCAGAGGCAAAGGATTCTGGAAATGTAACATCTCTATGCTTGAAGACCCGGCGCTAGACGAAGAAATCAAAAGTGTCTGGGACGAATGTCTAAAAAACTGTACAAAATATAAAAGCACACTATCTTGGTGGGTGAACATGTGAAACCGAAACTAAAACGAACCTTAATCTCCTGGGGGACACAAAAGAACTATTGGATGAAGGGCACAATTGAGTATTATTACAGATGCATCAAGGAATTATACCAAGAGCCCACCATAACTGTCGATACTAATATAAAATAAAAAATACAAAGCCAAGATCCTATCATTACAAAATATGCAAGCAAATAAACTTCTGACAACTTCAAAACCGGCTGACGTCGCAACCAAAGAAACGGCAGCCTTGTACCACCTTATAAGGAGCACAAAAAGGAGTAAAAAAACTTTAATGACCAATATAATTAAAGAAAATGGTGAAAACATCAAGGACGGAAGAGATATAATTAAAGAAATTACCACGCATTATAAAAATATTTTTTAAGTCAACTCCAACTAGTACGGCGGCAATCGCCGATTTAATATCCAACTCAAGTAACACAGCAAGTGTGGAAGAATCGGCAACTCTAACAAGAATTTTTGACCAGGATGAAATTCATACATCGATAAACAAAGCAGCAAGAGGGAAATCCCCAGGACCGGATGGGTTACCCATAGAATTTTATATTCATTACTGGCCCATGCTAAGAAATAAGTTAACAGAGATTCTAAACGACTTATGGACAGAAGGATAATCTTCCCACCGCCTTCACAGAGGGCATCATAGTGCTAGTACCCAAAGGCAACCAGATCAAAAAAATCAATGAAATACGACCAATAACTTTGTTAAATTCAGACTTTAAAATACTAACGAGAATCCTCAAAACTAGACTGGAACCCCTCATGGAGAAAATCTTAGGACCTCATCAAACCAGTGCTATTCCCGGACGTAGCATCTTAAATACTGTGTGCGAATACCGTGATATAATCAGCATAAACGCAGAAAAACAAACGCCATCAGCTCTACTATTCCTCGATTTTGAAAAAGCTTTTGACCGAATTGAACATAATTACCTCTTAAAAATCATGGAACATAAAGGATTTGGCTCCCCATTCGTGGAAGTAATAAAGAAAATAATTACAAACACACATTCAAAACTTCTTATAAACGGACACCTGTCAGCGCCCGTCAAGATAGAAAGATCGATAAGACAAGGATGCCCGCTATCAATGATCCTGTACGCACTGGCAACGGAACCCCTGCTTGAGAAATGTCACCAAAATTTAACAGGCATTTCTCTAAACGGATACAAATTTACATGCAGAGGATACGCAGACGACATTTGTATAGCCGAAACTTCAGCGGAGGACATCCAAAAAACGCGGGAAATAATCACAACGTTCACGGAAGCAACAGGCGCAAAACTTAACCCAAAGAAAACTGCACTGCTCCAAATAAGTGGAGCAGAAGATCCCACCTCCAACAGACATCTGGTACGACAAGTAGAAGAACATAAGACATTAGGCATTATTTTTCAAAAGAACATTATGAAAACAATAACTAAAAACTGGCTCATAACACTACCAAAAATTAGGGCTGTTATAAACATGCACTGTGATAGAGATCTGGATGCAATACAGAAGGCTAAAATCGCACAAGTATCTTTATTGAGTAAAATGGTCTACATCGCCCAAGTACTGCCGATACCCGACACAATTGCAGATCGGATACAGAATCTGCTCGGGTGGTTCGCAAGCAGGGGTAAGATCTTCAAAACAGCGTTCAAAACAATGACTCTACCCCTAGGAAAAGGAGGCATAGGAATGATAAGCGTACGCGAAAGATGCTGCGCATTATTCCTCAAAAGAACCATAACGACAGCGGAAAATGACCCAAACGGCCCAACAAATAACTTGATTAAAGAAACAAAACCAGTCACTGAGGAAATACCTTTCAACATGGCCGCGATAAAGTTCAACTTACCACATATGAGAAAATTTCACCTAGAAACAACTTATGCAAAAACCAAAGGATGCACCCTGTACAACAAGACAACAAAAGAAATCTACAAAATAATCAACACATCTAACCACAGAAATAAAATCGAAATTAAAAATCCACAATACAACTGGAGCAACATCTGGAAAAATATAACGAATAAAACTCTAAACACTAAAACACAATCTTGTGTGGTATGACGTCGTAAATGAAAAAATCTCAACCAACAGAAGACTTTTACGAAATTCATCTAGCCCCGAATGACAGATGCAAAAATTGCGGAAATACTGACACCCTGATACACAGAATAACGTGTAACCAAAACCAGAAAATATGGAATTGGGGCAAGAAGAAGAATAGCCTTCCTTGACAGAACATCACCTTTAACCGTGAGCATCCAGGAAATACTGAAACCTGAGAAAAAGAGATATCCTGAAACGAAACACAACACGGTACAATGGATACTAGGCAATACCCTAACTTATATGCTACAAACGGAAAAGAGTACTTAGGACGAATATATAGCATATATGAATACTGTATATTACGAAATTATCCAAACTCAAAATTATAAAAAAGACTTCGCACGGATGCTCGATATAATAATGACGGAATCATTCCAATGATCACAATTTAATCAAATAAAACTGTTTATAAACCCCGCCTAGACCCAAAGAGAGACTTTTTGAATCAAAGGCACGAGGGGAACCTAACTGTACCAAATATTCAAATCATAAAGAACATAAAAAAAACATAACATCCAACTGATGGAAAATACCACTAATAAATACAAATCAGGAAAAGAGAACATTGAAACCCAAATTTTATTATAAAAAGGTATAGAGCCAGGCAAAGAGCCAACCACTGGCGAGCGAAAGGCAGGGCTGAAGGGGAGGAAGGAGGCCCAAAAAAAAAAAAAAAAAAAAAAAAAAAAAAAAAAAAAAAAAAAAAAAAAAAAAAAAAAAGTGGCTAAAGCGCTTGCTTACGAACGTCGTGGTCTCCGGTTCAAATCTCCGTGGAGGCTAAGATTTTTAAAAATTGTTTTTCATCGTAAGAGTCAGGCCTGGGCCGTAGGTTATTCGGATTGAATGTTAAACTGTAGATATTAGAAAGTTAGGGGTTCAATGCGAGGCAAATCGTAGGTAGTCTTGCAATGTTGTAGATGTACACTTTTTTACGTTATAATTTCCCTCAGGTGTTGTTCGCAGTCAGTGTGTGAGTGTGAACCACAGTAATATTATTATAAATACGTAAGTAAGTCTCTGTGTTTTTGTTACGTTTTGACGACTAAATGGCTATATCGATATTGATGGAATTTGATAAGAAAATCTGTATGAAGGGCGCAGGATATTTTTTTCCAGTATGATTAACAATTGTAGTCATGAAATTTTGAGACCTTATCGAATGGTGACAGAAATATGTTGGAAATTGATTCTCTTCAAGAGACAGGTTCGACGGTACAATTATATAGTGATAGATTTCCTGTCATATTATTCCGACTCGATATTGTTTGGGACTAATCCTTCGTTACCAACAACTTTCTATATTTAATTCTGGCAAAAAAATTCTTAATCCACGCGTACGAAGTCGCGGGTACGGGCTAGTTAACTTATATTTCTTCTTCGATGCACGTCTTACCCTTATCCGAGCGTAGCTGGTTAACTTGGGGGAAAGTCTGGGTAGATAAGCTGGGGTGATTTGTCGGTGCTTTCCACTGTGCGTCAGTGTTGTTGTGAATTTGAATGACTGTGATAGCGTGCGTGTTCAGTGATGTGTATGAGATGACAGAAAGGGAAGCGTGAGACCCAGTGCCGGCCCATGCAGTCCTACTCTTCCGAAAGACGCCTTGGGGCTTAACAATCCCACCCAACTGACGCATCGCCATCGATAGTGACGTATGACCTGTCTCAACATGCACTGCGCAGAGGTTGGGGATTTAACCTGACGATTAGGAACTGTCCACCACCACCTCTCCTCCCCTGCTGGATAAACATGTGTAGTTTCAGTTTCATTTATTTATTTCCGTGATGGTGAAGTTGTTGTTGTTGTTGTTGCTTTAGCGCGCGTCGACATCGAGGTCATTAGCGCCCTAGTGAAGGTGAAGTATTGCATTTATGTTAACGAAAATCGAGAAGTTTATGTAATCCAAAATAACCATGCAATTAATAACTATAATATTTATATTAATTTTCATATTTATTATAATGATGGTAAAATATAGAACTTAAAATATAATATGACACACCAAATCCCAACTTTTACTATTTTGATACAAAAAACAACCAGACTTTTTTTTATTGTATATCTTACTTGTGTCTTTTGTTTCTAAAGGAAGGTTGCTATCCCTAAGCAAATTAAAGAATTATTGTTGGAGCAGATATATGATTTTTAATTTTTTATTAATTTTTTATTTACATATCTGCACAATACATAACGAGAGATAAGTGACTTCAGTGTTAATGTTATTTTCAAGAGGTTCTTGGAGGAGAGTCATAACATCAGAAATGTATTGTGTGTTATTTTTAGTATCATTACTATCTCTGACATTATAAATCAAGTTTATTAGGATTTTCAACAAAATACTAGCTACTGGTGAAGATAATCAAATACATTACATTACATATTAGCTTCAATATTTCAGTGTAATTAGTTTTAGCCAAAACGTTTTGTTTTCTTGATAAAGGTCGAACGTTACTTTTTAAGGATTCATATCGAAGACAAATGGTAGATATGATACAAATTCCTAAAAAAGTATAACCTCCGGTATTGGGACAGCCTGGTGTGGTCTTAGTTGATACCAATGTCTACATTTAATGGTAACTCATGGAAAACACGAAAATAAAGTGCAGCCACATTGAAGTTAGAAACTAAAGTTTTCTTTTACACATAAAGTTTTACTGCATTGTATTTGCTCACAGTTTAAATGGCACGGCAATGGGACTGAACCAGAGATTGAGAAGTTGTTCAACACAGCTTTATAGATGGCAACCGTTTTTCGTACCTCAGTTATGAAGTTTTACCTCGAGCAGATTTTTCTTAAGATTTGTTCACACAGATTCAGATCCCTCACAGTAACGGTCTGAAGCATGCGATGCAGTTCTTTGAGAGTTATTGATTGATGCTGAGTGTTGAAGTATTTCTCTATCACAAGAGCATTAGTGTTTAAGAATAGCAGTAATACTGTGACTTGATCTGTAATTTTATTGTTGAAGGTTTAAAAACATGCTTCATACAAAATACAACAGTGGTTTCGAAAGTTGTATTCCAAAGTTTTCGATGTGCAGTTATTATGTAGAGTGTCATAAGAAATTTAAATTGTTTCTATTAATATTTCTATCTAAATCATGTTTCATGATTAGTCTATACCAGCATCATCAATGATCGGAGGTTTTCAGAACTTGCTCGTAATATGAATTATAGTACAGAACGTTAACAACTGAAAATTAAGTTTTTAGCGTGGTACTGTTGTTTAATCTGAACAATGGAACAAAATAATTATTAAGGGAAAGCTGCATTTAACCAAAATATTAGTTTTCCTGGTACTATTACGTTTCGTTAGGAGTCGAAATACACTTACATGTTCAAGCCATTAGCTTTAATTTGTTAAATGGGTTATGTAATAAAAAGAGTATAGTAAACAAGAAAACGGAGTTAACAGAAAAATCTCTTTAAACAAAAAATGTTTGTAAAGTATTATTATAACTGTTTAGTTTATTCTAAAAGCAGCAGGAGATCCAGTGATTACTAGGGTTCGGATCTTTATGACAAAAAAATAGAGAAATATGCAGATAAATATGACATTAAAAAAGCGTAAATATGACCTAAAATGACAAAATATGACCAAATATTTAAATTTTTTATACATCAAAACATGCTCAAATATACATCATTTATTTTATCTAGTAGTGTCGCTTTCAAGTAGATAGCATAATTTGCTTCCGTGTACTCGCTGCACCATTGGGAAATTAAATTTTAAATCGTTTTGTTGAAGTCACTTCAATTTCAGATAATTTACAGAATAGAACTCTTTCAACTGTACTAAAATACTCGTTTCTAAATTCCCTTACGTAACTTCGCACTTTCAGAAAATTTTGTGGGAGGTCTACTCACTCACACACTGCAGATTTAACTGACGATGGCTGAGAATATTTCATTGAGATATTGATTGACGCGGATCGACACAGGCATGCTTCTGCTGCATTTTCGAGATTAAAAGGCGGGCGGATCATTTTGTTCAGAGAGTAACAATAAAGTATAACTTTAATACTTGACTGGTGAATTCTGACCACAGTGAAAATTAGTTTTGTTTTTATTCCCACCTGTATAGCAAAGGTACAGTTCTGTGAATAACTACCTTAATTTATTCTCATCTATATCTAATGAATTCCCGGTACTATTAAAAAACTACAAGATTTTTCCTCAAAATATGACAGTATGACCATAAATATTATCGAATTATGAGCAAAACTAGGATAATGGTCTGAAAATGCTACATAAAATACAATCAGAAACGTTGAATCAGTGTTCAATTCAGCATTTCAGCTGAAAAAAAAACTGGAAAAAAATATAACTTTTCCTAAAGAACCGAACCCTAGTGATTACGTATGAAATCGTAACCACACCGCTCACATGACTGACAACTTGAAGCAGGTTAATTGTCGACCGCTCAATTGCTTGGATCACGTCAGAAAGTGTATAGAAAAAATGGCTCTGTCTTCCAGATTTATGTATCATTTTATTTTTTAAATCAGTGTGGAAGTAGTTGTCAGGTTTACCGTGGTGCGGGTCTCGCAGATCCAGCCGCAGTCATGACGTCACGTACCTGCCACAGGCGACAGCTTCCGCAGCACCGCCCACCGGCACTTCCACTACAACACCACAATGTCGCCGTCACACAAGGCAGTAATCTCGATAACTAAGCATGTAAAATGAACAGGAGAAAGTTGCCTTTCACCGTTTATTCGACTGAAATGTTGCTTCACTGAATGTTGCATTGGGGCGTACCGTCCTTCTAGTAATAGTAGCTTAAGGTTTGCATCTGGTTGTTGAGCTGTTGTAAGTTACAAAGAAGTAGGAGTAAGTTCTGATTATGAATGTGATATCGATCAGATGTTGAAAATATTTCTTTGATACTTCTGTATCTTGGACGGAGTTTACTTTGTTGAAGTTATGTACAAGTGATAGAAGCTGAATTCTCAGAACCATTCTTACAGTACTTTTTCACAGTGAAATGATCTAGTAGAAGGGAATTATGGTATAGTGACAAAAGGCTGCGAAAATAAAGGTATTAAACATGGAGTATATGCGGGAAAGACAGAAACTTGGTGGAAGACAATATACCGCAGACGAATACCAATACTAAGGCCAACACAATGGGTGATTCATTTCCGCCGTCCCACCCAGGGTCCCATGTTTTTTGACGACAACGTTTGCTGCAGGTAATGCAGAATACTGACCATGGGAGCTCAATGGGGAAACTGCTTACTAGCTTGAACCTACGTTATGAATCCCAATGAAACAGTGAATCACGGAGTAACTAGATAGAATTCCGAGGCCGGTATTGTGCCTTCATTTGTAAGAGTCTTTATTATCGGCCACAATGATTTCAAACGCGACTTCTCCTCCAAACATGGAAACTTTCAATTGAAATGAGGAAAATCAGATGTTAGATAAGGAGGTTCAAATTTACACTGGCTTGCTGCCATTTATTCTGATTAACTTTGAGTTTTTTTTACTTAGGGCTTTACGCCTCGTCGACGGCTAAGGTCATTAGAGGCGGGATGGGACTGGGGACGAGGAATGGGAAGGAATTCGGCCATGGCCTTTTTGAAGGAAGCATCCCGGCATTCGCATGGAGTGATTTGGGGAAATCATAGAAAACCCAAATCTGGATGCCCGGACGGAGATTCGAATCCGCGTCCTCCCGAATGCGAGGCCAGAACGTTAACCGTTCACCCACCACCCTCGGTATTAACTTTGAGGACGAATTGCCGGTATTTCATGTGGCTCGTTAGCTTGCATTGTCTTTCTGGTAATGACTGAGGGTTTTAGACTATGTTTAATAATACTGAACTTTGCTTCAACCTTGCAAAAACTAGTTGTTCAATAAGAACACTTTTCCAGTGACCGTTCTTGGATAATATAGATCAAGTGCAGCGTCTCGACACCCGAATATTTGTACTCGATCCCTGTGAGGGGTTTCTTACAGAGAATTTTATTATTTCATAAAGTTATTATCAATGTTCTTTAATTGTTTTCACGGCATGTTTTGCCAGTGAAACTTAATGTTTGCACTGACGTTTTCGATTTAATTTCCACTGAAGATTCTGAAAGTTTCACAAAATCAAACCTCGGCTTGAGTCACTGAACAGTTTCCTTTCCTTGTCTATCAGAAACTCATACTAGTTTTTATTTTATTTTTGCTTAGGACTTTACGCTTCGTAAATGTCGAAATCTTCAGAGAAATGAAAGGACTGGGGAGAAGGAATGGGCAGAAATTCGGTCCTCTTAAAGGATTTGCTGGCCTTGAATGAGTGCGGGAAACCATGTAGTACCGAAATCTTGATGACCTGACGGGGATTAGAACTCGCACCCTCAAAAATGACCATACTGGCCTGAACCTATTAAGCTGTCGCTATTACGATATCTCACTTGAGTTAAATTCTGTTGGAAACTGGTTTCGATTCCTACAGAGGTCGATGAGTTTCACTGTTGGTAGAGAAACTGAAGCTCGTGATGGTTCACTGGGAACATCTGTCACCCATTCTGCTTGCTGCACTGGCGTTTCACTCTAACAAAACGTGGCATGAAATATTCTGTTATTAAGATTTACAAGAATTTTTCCTGATAACTTAATTACAGCTATAGCTTTAAGGAGACTATAAATCAATAATCGTTAAACAAATATTATCCAATGAACAGTTAAATCTTCGAAACAAAGTAATCCAGAGATCTTGATCCATCTATTATCTAATGCAAGACATGACACAGTAAAATGGAACGAAGAGCATCTGAACATTAATCCATTAGTACAACGTAAATTAGCAAACACATTGTGTTCTGTTTAATTCAACTAGCTGATACAGAATTCCTGGCAGCATTAGTTATGCGTTTTAAACTCTCTTCCATGTAATGTGACTGAAACTGCATAAAACAGTTTCTGTTGCAAAAATATAATTTACATTGTAGCACACACGCATATAAACTTTCCAATATGTTAGGAAAAGGGAAGATTAATTATATTCTACATTTTATTCTGTATACGGTAGCAGTTAGTTACTCGGTGCTATGTTTCAAACACTCCGACATAAGAGAGTTTGTAGTTTTAGCTGCTGTTATTTTAATGCTGATAAGTACCTGCGGTTTCTTTCAATGGCCTTCCCATTGCTCCAACTTTTACAACATTTCGAAAAGAGTCCAAGATCATCATCAGATAGATCCAGGAACCTGTTAAATCTACTCCCCCCCCCCCTCCTCCGTACACCCCTTCTCCCGATTATTGGGTCAGACATGGGTCGAAATTTTGGAAAATACAATATCTCGCAGAGAATTCTCTAGTATTCATGAAAAGATGTTGATTCAGTGCTTCAGGTTTTTGGATGTTGGGTTCAGAAAGATTTTACAGGATCGCTTAGAAAAACTAACGTAATTCGCATTAAAAAAAAAGAACAGTTCCAGTTTTTGCAACGTTTTAGGAAGGTGATTATAACGGGAATCATATACCAAAGACGGGTGGAAGGAGTAGTATGAATGATAAGAAAAGTTGAAACTGTTGTATGAGATCGAAGTTAACAGACTCTAGGAGTACTTTGTACAGCTGCCCTTTTATATCGTTACATTGAATCTAGGATTTAGTATCACACCTTTTGGAGTCGGCCCCTGAAGGAAAATTTTGAATTTCAATTGAGCATGCAGGAAGAATGCTTTCGCTTCCTGGTGAATATTTTATATTTCAATAGATGGAAATGTTAATATGATTCTTTAATTAAGTTGTGACAAATTTCCTTTCGACTTGTAAGATATCTATCACTGAATGACTTTTAATTATTTAATATCCTCGATCTTGTGGAATAACAAATTACAGAAGCAACAGACATAAGTTTTACATTAACACTCACACAGTAATACTTGTAAGTTTCTTAGTCTACTAATGATCTGATACTACTATGTCTCGTTGTTTTGATTGCTGAGTATAAAATCTGGACGAGCAAATTACTCTATTCCTTTGAAGAGACATATGTGAAGAATGGAAAAAGGGTAGTATTTTATTTAGCATTCGAAGAAACTAACTGTTGTCTACTGAGAAAGGACAGAGAGCTAATTATTCGTGAATGGTAGAAAACTGATGCAAAGAAGAGTCAGCTTATTAGATACACAAATAAAAAACAAAAGGTTAATTATGAATATAAGGTGGGGAAAGAATTGCTTGCTGAAGACTTGAAATGTAAATATCTTAGAATTACTTTTGATAACAAACTTAACTGGACAGGACACATAGGACAGTGGTAGGAAAAGGTTTCAAAGTTCTGCACTTGTTGGAGAGAGTGATGAGGGGATGTACGAGAGAAGTCAAGGAATTGGGTTACAAAACTTTGGTCAGACCATTACTCGAATATGGTAGTGTAGTATGGGACCCTCATTTTACGTATCAAATACAGGAGTTTGGAGAGGGTGCAAAAAAGGGCTGCTAGAATTGTTTCTGGAAATTATCGCAGAATGCAATCAGTGACGGATATGATAAAGGAGCTGGAATGGGATTCATTGCAAGACAGGAGGAGAATGAGGAGGGTCATGGGAGTGTACAGGGCATATACTGGCGATGAGGCATGGAAAGATATTGCAATAGGTATGAAAAGTAGTGCATGGAAGGGAAAA
The DNA here is from genome assembly GCA_031002005.1 of Vandiemenella viatica. Taxonomy (NCBI): domain Eukaryota; kingdom Metazoa; phylum Arthropoda; class Insecta; order Orthoptera; family Morabidae; genus Vandiemenella; species Vandiemenella viatica. The sequence goes on from JARYHS010008074.1 coordinate 259,634,329, forward strand.
GATGACCATGACCACAAGCTGGCATTCGATTTCAGCACAAGGGTGTAGGAAGATTCTCTTTTTTAGGTAAGGGTGTCAGGGATTGGAATGAGTTACCAAGAGAAATGATGAATAATTTACCGAAAACTATGAATGAATTTAAAAATAAAATTTGTAGAGGGCAAATGTAGGTAGCTGCAGGATAGGGGGAAGATGGGTGTGTAGGGAAATTGCAACTGGAGCCTGTGCTCCTTTGCAATTAAATTAAATTAAATTTAAACTGATGAACATGTTCTGATTGTAGGCCCTACTACTTTCAAAGAAGAAATGCGTGTTGAAGAAATATTTACTGAAATATGAATTCTCGTACCTGAGATCTCTTAACGCTGGTGAATGGTAAGGAAATAAGAACTAAGAAATGACAAACATCTTAACCGTCAGAAAACACTGAGGCGAGTGCTAGTTGTGCGACATTTGGAGCAACGTTTTCGGAATGGAAGCAGTTCAGCAGGAGATGTATGGAATTGTTTTAACAAAATGTTCTCTAAATAGTCGTTGTAAGTAACCTTATTTGCCAAGTTACCCAAATAATGAATGGCAGTTCAAGTCAAGAGAACCAAAAATGCTTTGTTTACATTCCATATGTTATATAGTACGTAGACACAAAATATTTTAACACACTTAGAGGTCGTAGGAACACGTAGTTCGTTTCTAATAATAATGCTTAATGGAAATAGTAGTATTTCAAAGAATCCGAAAGCGTTTTAGATTGTAAACAGTTATCCTTTTGTAATTTTATAATCGTTTTTCAAGGACTAGAGTGTATT